>DWEJ01001619.1:0-12687 GCA_018245835.1 Mysoria sejanus stolli | reverse complement strand
TGCTCTCTCGGGGTGGACTTTCGAATTAATTTCACCAATTGTTCATTTCATTGCTTTTGTCATTGCATCAAATAAAATGAGGTGTATTTGTCACTACATTAAAGTAAATGATGTAGGAGACAGACAGAAATCACTGAGAACAAAATATGTTTCTTCAGATATATTTTCTTGAATAAGACTATTGTAAGTTAATCCATCTATCAGCCTGCATAACCCCAGCGCTGGACACAGATCTCCTACAGTCGGCGCCACTACACTATTCCAAGCTTTTGAATCTTTTAAATATAAGAATCAAAGAGTAAATAATTATTCCTCTTGTTTTTACTAACCTTCTAAGCAAAGAGATTTATAATCACAACTCAGTAATTTACTAAATAATGCAAATTACTACAATATTATCAAATAGAATTAAAGACAACGTGTATACAAACATACATACATACTAGACAGTCACACATGAATAACCAAACCCACATACCAAGGCAATAATGTTTTGGCGCCTTCCGGCAATCTCGCACGCAAAGTCAAAAGAACCTTGGCACATCGAATAATTTTACTTATACCAAAAGAGCCCAACAACATATAAAACTCGTAGTACTTTGTTTAATGGACCGATAAATTAGTTAATGTAATGAAAAAACAATTGAACACAAGTTTGTTTGTTGACCATCTACTGGGAGGATGTTTACCTAACTTCGGGGCTATTCCCCAGCGGACCCGGACATGGTAATGAGTTGTGAAAACACCCAGTTATTTCAACTTTCACTAACTACGCCATACCCTTGTGTATTTGTTGAATTAGATTTTCGCTCCGCGACAAACGTGTCATTCTGTTCATATACAGGTAGATCTTTTCATTTGTTAGCCATTTTTCATTTTAATGCCTTTATATTAATTCTAAGAGCTGATATTCAGCCAAAGTCATTCTGATATTAAGCCATTCTCATAATAATATAAAGCCATTCTATGACCTGATCCGTGTCCAATAGTGTAAAGACACAAAGCATTGATGATGATGATTACAGTAATGATGTTGATTATGACAGTGATTATGTTAATGCTGATGACAGTGATGATGTTAATGATTAAGACAGTGATTATGTTAATGCTGATGACAGTGATGATGTTAATGATGATGACAATGATGATGTTAATGATGATGACAAAGATGATGTTAGTGTTGATGATGATAAAAATGACGATATTTTAAATTCACATGCTATCATTCCTAAGAAAAATTCAATCTTATCCTTTTATTCTTGTAATTCAGTTGTGTCTTTATGTTCTCTTTTGTATTATTCACTGTTAATACCCCCTGGCAGTGTTTTATAAAAAACTTTACGATTGTAAAGTATTGATCGACTAACTTCCACTAACTATCGAGACTTGTTTTGCATAATCACGGGGAAGTTGTACGTGGTTTTCCTGTAATTGTAACACACATTCGGTTTAGCAACCCCCAGGAACAAATACTCACAAGTAACATTTAAAGCCGCAGTACTGTGGTTGACCCCGTAACCGGTCGCCGTAAACGTCTGTATCTAAATATTGTTTTCATTAGTTCACACACATACGAATTACTTTATTATTCTCTTTTAGTTGTGTTAAAATTGAATTTTATTGTAATACTGAATATATCTTTAAACAATAACTTTTAACACTTCATTTATGTAATAATGAGGTCTCATTATTACAAGATCACAATTCTAAACGTACAAAAAGGAAAAAAAATACTTTTTACTTGTAGGTATGTACTCAATACATGCACCTTAGAGTATTTGTATAATTTTTCAAATTCAAATTCCATTTATTCAAAATTGGTTCCTCAAAACACTTTTTGTACGTCAAAATGAAACTACCACCGCTTTGGATAATGCATCGCTATGGAGAAGAAACGACGAAACAAACTCCATAGGTGTGCTTAAGCATCTCTTAAAATAAATACATACTTATATTACAATATGAGCTAATTTACTGTGGGTCTAGTAATTTATATATTATAAGGGTGCTTGTTTCACATCAGTAAACAGTGAAGAGTCAATATTTGGAGATGTATTTACGGATAATATATTAAATTTATTAAACTAAGAACGGATAAGCGCTGATAGCTTCGTGACTGTTAATTCAGCTTCTCACTCTGAGAGCCCGGGATCGAATCCTGGTGAGCAATTCTTAACAAAATTGTGCGTTTTAAGATTAAATATCACTTGCTATAACGGTGAAGGAACGTATTGTGAGGGGGAAGAACTATGCACCTTAAAGTTCATAAAATTTCTCAGGCGTATGCCTGTAAGCCTGCTAACCAGCACTTGGGTAGTGTGGCAGACCATGGCCTTAACCCATGCATTCCGAAAGAAAACCCATGTTCCAATAGTCGAACGAAAAAAGAGTCAAAAAATAGGTATTTTGAAAATAAAACATAAATACATAACCAACCAAAGTATTAAAAAATAATACAAATCATTACGATCAAATATTTAGATATGTAAGTACCGATGTTTTAGTTATCGCATTAATTAATCAGAACTTGCATTTAATAATTAACTGTTCCTCCTCTATGCACTTAACTTTGTTATTTGCAAATAATCGCACATAAATAAATACATGTCAGCACACATGAAACCTTCATCATTGTAATATTTTATTAATTTACTATTATATTTTGTGAACGAGTTTCAGCCAACCACTTCTAATGTAAACATGTAAATTGATATTTCAGCTTCATATTATTCTATGATATTATATTATTAAGAATCGCATTAATGCAGTTTGAAGTACAATATTCGAGCACCAGATGGCGCTGTTCGCAAATGCACAAATTTGCTTTCTAGTTCCCCTTTGCAAAACTTGTATTTCTCACAGTGACGTCTCAGGGTAATTGTCGGGCTTCGCTTTGGCCGTTGGCATTTGTAATGTAGCTAAGACTTCATTGATTGGACTGCAACACATATATTCAAGGATAAGGCTGAGTGGTTATTAAACTATTTAGAGTTAAATATTTTTAACGTGGTAGAAAATGGTTTCAATGTCAGATATTCATTTGTTTTTAAATTTTACTTTAACTGGAAAACAGATCAGTAATTTGCTTATCAACTTATTTGTCGTTTTAACGTCGGGCCTGGGACATCAAGAAAGAATAGGATTAGTGACATAATTTACCAAGTAGGTTTATTATGGGATGGCTTATTTTATACTTAAATTATTCCCTACATTGTGGAGAACACAATGATTTCCTGATCACCTGTTTCTTCACCATAAAGGGAGAAACATTATTATATAGTTAAAATACAGGCACTACTTATCAAAGCCAGGGAGGGACTCAAGTGCCGTACTTACAAACTTAGCGACTGAAATTGAAAACTCAGCTATCAAGGCGCCCATTTGGACATAATCGCTTAAATTACTTTTATACTTGAATGCATTCAATGGTTTTTATATGTGTTTTAATGTACTTTTATCTTTACCTATTAACTGACATTTTATTGCATCAATCAATAAGCATATAGGCACAGTCCTGCATGTTAAATTAATAAAAAAAAATTGTTTTACTTTTTGATTTTTATTAAATATAAACTTATAAAGATATCCCTGGGTTACATTAATATAATGTTCCATAAATTCAAGATTTTATTGAAACGAACAATTACCTATTTACGAAAGCGAAGATCTGCGCGTCGCGTGGTTTTTTCTAAACCTTAATTCCTTTTTCTCATCGATAATGTAAATTGCATCCCTCGGCATTCAGATCGAATATTAACGAGCGTATATTCTCCTCAGATCTTTAAACAATGTTAGAAAAGAAAACAAAACGGAGATGGAACACTTAACGCGTAAAAATCGAGGCATAAACCATCACAAAAAACGTTTTGTTTGTTCATATGATTATCGTGTTATAGTCAATTGATCGAACAAAATCGATTTTACAAATTTCATTTTCTTTATGTGGTACAAAGCACGTCAAAGTAACGTATATTAGGTAATACGTTGATTTTGATGTAATTTAATACAAAAACAATTTTAATTTCGACTTAGGCAGAAAGGTATTTTTTATAAGCCGAATAATATATAAAAAAATCCGTACTTTAATAAAACACGTGTTGTATTTACTTTTCATCATTAATAAATACATTTCAGAATAAGAAGAGTTAACGCCCAAATCTTCCATCCTGGCCTAGTGCGGAATTGCACATAAGCTCTTCACTTCCCACGCCCTTAAGTACATTATGCAGTATTCCCTCATATATTGGCCTTCACTGTTACAGGAAGTGATGCTTTAATCTTAAAAACTCACATTATTTTGTAGTAAAGAGATAGATACTCGTCAGGACTTATTCATTGTATTCAATTTTAAATTCATTATAACGATTTTCGAAACCAACCATGTTTGCGTAACACCGTCCCGAAACAGGATCACATCTATAAGCTGGAAATAGATATTGACAATATTATCAGTACTCATTTGATCTTGACCTCCCTTTAATAAGAGGCAGAACGACAAAGCTGTGGATTGTACCAAATTTGATCGAAGTCGATTTTATCAGGCACAAATTAATCAAACTTCGAACGAAGTTTCTACGTAAGCCTTTATGAAATCAAAACAGCGCTGTTTAATTTTCTGTGTAACTATACAAAGTATATATATACCTATGTGAAATAAATTTAACACCGAAATTATGTAAAGCCAGCGAACAGGGTTTCGGGAGATGGTATCAAATGTTTTCAATAATGTGAAATTATGAATTCTGTATAAGGTTTGTGTGAAACGCCTTTACTCGTCATAAGTATTAATTTAGAGTTGTAATAAATAGATCATTATTTAGAGCAATTACTTGGAAAGTTATTAATATGTGATATATATTAAAGACTTCACAATGCATAAGGTAAAGTAAAGTTAAACCTATAATTAAATTAAAAATTATACATATAAGATTAGTAAAAAAATTAATCAAGTCTATAATCGCTGAAGATGTAGGCAGAAGACGTAAACTCTCACATTTCGCCACTCCCACTATGGAACAAGTGGTAAGCCTATTGCCACATACATCGGACAGATATCCAGACTGCGAACCGAGTTTTGTCTTATTTTAATAAATTTATTCCACTAACATTACAAAGTATTGTAACTTATCATTGAGTAGATATTTGATACATTGTGTCCGTATAAATGTGAACATACATACGTTGTGTGTGTAATTCCTTATGATTGAAATTATTTTTTTTTACGATTAAATCGAGATATTTACACTAAATAAGAATAATATATACACATACATTAGCAGCTTTGTGATTAGATGTCCGTTTTTCAATCGTTCAATCGTTTCAATCGAATAGCAAATTTAAAGTTACAAACGCAAAAATACATCAGTAAGATGTGTTGATATCACGTTCCTGGCGTCTTTGACGAATGATTTCCATTTGAACTAATCTTCACAGCACCAGTGACAATGATGAATGGCGGTGTAATCTCTTCGAGACGCGGTTTATCCTGATCTTGTTAGGATATGTGTATATTGTACCAGGTTCTAAACTATTTTTACAGGCGGGTTACAAGTGTTCATGCATTGCAGTGTCAGCGGGAGCATGTTAAGAGACGCCGGGAGTGCCGCATTTGCAAAAGAACTTTACATTTGGTGAGGGCAATCGGCCGCCATCCACCACCCATCATCCACCATCCACCATCCACCATCCACCAGCCACCAGCCACCAGCCATTACCCACCATCCACAATCCACCATCCACCATCCACCATCCACTACCCACCATACATCACCCACCAAGAGTTTTTTTTTAAATGCGTAAGTTTGTTTATTAAGGTAAAAATTAACAAATTTAAATTTTTGATATAGTTATATTTTATTCATTTTTGTAGTAAAGAATTTACCTATGACTGACATTACAATACCCCAATGTTATTTTTAAATGACAATAAAACTTTCCTTCGTAGATCGTTCGCCCTTTGTTCGCACTTTAACACACGCTCACAGTATCGGATATCTAAGTTAACATTGAATTTTAACAAACTCACGTGTGGACAAACCCTTACACGGAATAGGGCAAGTCATTGCAAGATTCTCGTGACAATATTTTCACACAACAAGGCTTTTGGTTTTAAAGCACGTGTACATTACAGGCACTGAAGCCGTTGCTAAGACGTAGAGTTTCGATATAAATAGACATTATCTATGACTAACATATGTTATATTCATTTTTTTTTAAAGTTAAAAGGTAGTTTTATTATATTGTGTCTTTCGGGGAAAAGTATGGCGATATGTAGAATATTGAAGTCAAATTCATCAGAAATATTGTAGGGTCCTTAGTACGATGTTAAAGGTATAAGATAGCCTAAAATATTGATATTTGTAGAGTAAGTCGAAAGAAAAAGCGCTAACAAAATGCTTTACATGCGTTCACTCGCGTACTGATCAGTAATATGTAGGTACATGATACAATGTGATACAAAAATATTAGTTCTTAGTAGATCTCAAATGAATTCCGCGACATCCTATATCTATGTATTTGTTGTAAGTAAACCACACAATAAACCATAAATGTATACAAAAGTATAAGGTAATATACAAGTATTATTTTCAGATGTACCATGTTAATATTTAGGAACAAAAGTTGTTTCATTTTGAAGACATTTTTATGTAGATAAACTTTGTCTTTTCGACTATGTTATTTGGTGGCGTAGATTATTAGATAACGTAGAATGAAAATAATTTAACACTGCTGCATAAACAAACAAACAAACAAACAAACAAACAAACAAACAAACAAACAAACAAACAAACAAACAAACAAACAAACATAGCGGCGACAAAGCCAATATAATATACCCTGAAAATGGCTTCAGGTGAGAAATTGGCCCGAGTAAGGGCAAAATAGATCGAAGTGACATTGTGGTATCGGAGGCTAAGACTCATTTCGGATCATTGTACCATTTTAGTTGGATAATTTTTTTGAACCAAAACAAAAAATTACAAAAAGCAGTCTGTGTGTTAAGTTATCTTTTTTTTATGTGTATAACATATGAAATAGCGCGGCACAGCTAGTAATGTGCATATATATTTATAAAACCATACCTTTCTATATAAAACAACACGAATATTTTATATGTTACTTTTATAGGAAGGCTATATGGCGACACATTCGATATACGTGTATCTCAATACATTTCCAGGCGTCGAGCGCGCGTCGAAGATATATTTAATATAAAGAAAATTATACATCATCATCATCATCATCATCAGCCTATCTCAGTCCACTGCTGGACATAGGCCTCCCCCAAAGGGCGCCATTGCGCCCTGTCCTCAGCTTGCATCCAGCTTGCATCCAGCTTCTGCCTGCAGTCTTTCTCAGATCATCATCCCACCTGGCCGGAGGGCATCTTACTAGGGCACATATCCAGACTCCGAACCACTACTAGAATTTTAATTTAGATTTTCTAAAAAATTTCCTAGAAAATTTCTAAATTAGAAAAACTTCATATACATAATCCGGTGAAAATCATAGTTATAATTGATAATCGCTTCAACTGATTAGAAGATTCAGTGACCGTATATTGCAAGCGCCCCGCATTCCGCTGTTGCTAGTTCTGGAAAAACAGAAACTTACGCGAGATCAATTATAAATTTTTTAGGTAACACTCTAAGAGACTGAAGTAGGATTTGAACTATATTATATAATAGTACATATAAGGTATAGCTTACGTATAATATTGAACTACATTTTCAAACTACTTCATGTAATCTCGATCATAATACAATTCTAATATTTTTATTATTCCCATAGAAATATATGTTTCCCCAGCCTTTAAATTATCTTTATATGATTATATTTTACACAATTGTACAATTTTCGTTTACCCCATTAAGTGTTAATTTTTATTCAAATTGTCTGTATTGTTTGCGAGGTTTTAAACTATCCTCGTATTAAACTTCAGCTTAATGGGTCCAGCGGTGCGATCCTGAAAGCGTAAGTTCAATAATCACTTCATGCCCCATTAGAAATGAATTTTTGAAAAATAATCTAGCCTATATCTTTTCCCAGGCTTCAAAGTATATTTGTATATACTTATATACTTCATCACAATACTTAAATATTTCATCACAATTGATTAAGGGGTTTGGTTTGGATAATGTGACTGGTGAAACGTGAGATTATTCTGTATTCCTCTGTCTACCTTTTCGGGAATTACAGGCATGAAGTTACAGATATTTTCACATCATGAAGGCACTAACAGATTCGTATAACGTGTATGATTTTAATTGTCCCGATAGAATACGCTCGGATCTCCAGCATCATTTATCATCCAGCTTGTCTCGGCTACGATTTATATCTGAGATATGTTTAACGTTTTATCCTACACTATGTTATTATGATCGATCATTACTGCAGGTGTTCTGGCAGTTTCACCACTTCTATGGAATAGGAGGCTATGTTCTGCGTCTCACAATGAGCACAAGAAGTAAATCGTGGGAGAGTACTACACTCCTACGTCGACCCGTTCCAACAATACAAGCGTGAAGATATTATAACAGATTTCACATGTTTCTCTTTGATTTTGCATTTTGGAAATACATTTTACATGTACAATAAGAACAATTTTTCCGTGTAGATTTGGTTTATTTAGATGCTAATATTTATTATTGCTATATGGTCATGACAAGTCCCCTATATGTTAGGCAGAGACAACGCGCACAAAATATCTTGATCCTTACCGGCCTAAGGAGCTTCGATAGATTATATTTAATTATAAAATCGAATCAAAGTTGAGCAAAATTAATACAACGGAGTACAACAGACATTGCCATTATTCTAGAACAAATTTCTCTCGCTTTATCTATTGAAACATTTTCATCTATCTGTATGTTTAATATTTTAACGTGAGGAAACATGTCAAAAAAGCTACAAGATTACAGCGTTTAGTGCAACTTAGAATTAATAATTTACAAATATTCTTGATCAATGCACAATTGCACATATTATAATAAATTATATAAATTTCGTCATTAAAATCCAGAGCGAAAATTTAGTATTTATGGTTGTATCCAACAGCGGCCTGGGTGGACCGTTGCAGTGAGGACCTGGAATGCCTAGACCTGGAAGACGAGCAACCGCTAGCCCAACTGAGCACAGTGCAAAGCGACAAGATGACGCTGTTTTTCATCGAAATGCTGGACCACGACCGGGATGACGTCATCTGCGATCAGGACTTTGACGGATTTTTTGAAGTATCTATTTATTATTTATTTAAAAGCACAAATTTCTGATTTACCTAAAAAATAAAAAAAAAATAAAACAAGTTTCAGTATACGTTTTGCAACGCACGTGAATCTACAAAAATCTTACAATTCCAAAAAATATCATAATAAAACTTCAATTTCCTATTTCCTAATTACGAACTCTCAAATTTAGAATACTCTTCATTTTGTAAAAGAACTTACGATTTGTTAAAGTGAGAAAAATAAAATTGGTTCAAGTTAAATTTATACCCAATTTCGTTGTAAGCTTTATTCAAAAACAAATGGTGTCGATGTAATAGCATTTGCAAATTACCAGAGAATAATTACAAAATGGTGGCCCTCCACTTTGCTTTGCGATACTACGATGCAAGCGGCGCGGTAAGAAATGGGGACAATTAAATTTAATTCACGTTGTATTTCACAGAAGCTAGCGCACTTCGCCGACTGGTCGGCCAACTCGTCCGAGTTTCACATTCTACTCGAAGTGAAGAGGGAATTTATAGAATATTTCATCAACCCGTTGCCCACCAAGTGAGTAGATAAGTTGAGTTGCCGCTTACGTAGGGCACAGGCGACTAACGCCAATGAATCCTCATAATTAGTCAGCATGAAGACCCATTTTCGCAAATTAAGAGTGATAAAGATAGATTTAGTGCGCGGTCGTTTTTTTATCATTAAAATCTCTCCTCTCTTGGTAAATTTACGGTGACAAATATACGTTATGAACTTCTGACTCGATGTACAATAAATGAAAGCTGTTTCTTGCGTTTGTCCTTAAATTAAAAAAAAAAGGAAATGAAGCAATATTATCTGTACACTTTATTTTTATATTAAAATATCCATTTAGATTTAGATATCTATTATATTTTTATACACTATTGACTGCCTCGTTGGCCGATCGGGAGGTCCTAAGTTCAATTCCCGGGTCGGGCACTACAAAATTTCTAATTTAGATTTTCTAGTAGTGGCTTTGAGTCTGGATATGTGCTCGGTACATGGCAATAGCCTCACCACCTATTCCGTTGTGGGACGTAAACGTAACCGGTGAAACGTGGGAGTGTCCTACACTTCTCTGCATACTTCTTTGGGGATTACAGGCGTGATGTTACATATTATATTTATATTCCTAAAAACGGAAGGAATAAGAAGTCTCCGAAACAAACGTAAAGTTGAAGTATTAAGACATGAATGTGATATGACGTGATAATTAAATGATTGAAAAAGCACGCTACATATGTTTGAATAGAAATAATTGACACTTTGTCTTCTCTACGCAGTATAATAATTATAGTTAATTGGTTAGTACCAACTAATAACTCCCTCGTTTCCTTAAGTACACTTCAATATGTTAGATTCTTCCTTAGATATTTGGACTCACTGTATACACAGAATAGACTGCCTAGTTTGCCGAGTGGTTGCTGCTTAAAGGGTATTGGGTTCAAATCTCCGGTCGTGTGCTCTTGGATTTTTTAAGCGTAACTTCATGCCTGTATTCCTTAAAGAGCTAGGCAGAGAAAAGAAGCACACTCACACAGCACAGGTACATTTTTAGACTTAGATTTTCTATTAGACATTTCTAGCAGGAGCTATGAGTCTGGATTTATGACCGCGTTTGAGAATAGGCTGACCCCTCATGCCGTAGTGGAGCACAAAAGTAATTGGTAGGATATGAGGTATAGATACCATACCTTATACTTACCTTTTCGGATATAACAAGCGTCATTATAATTTTTTTGCTAGAATACTACAACTGAACACATATCATTAAATTGGATAGCCTCCAAGTTTGCTGATACATTTTTAATTACGAAATGGAGGTGACCAGTAACACGCGCGCTCCGTATCTACCCAATCAGGTCAACCGTTCGATACATTTCGACCTGTCAAACCACAACCACAACTAGGCATCGCATAGGTACCGAATATACTATCTACGAAAACTATATAAATTACCAGGGATCACTCTTATGTAACACGTAAAACGTGGGAGTGTTAAACTCACGTGTCTACCCCTTCAGCAAAGTAAATGCGTCATGTCCCGTAATAAAAATGATATCCCAAACCTCAATTTAAACACTTGTCTTTTTAATTAGAACACTGAAACTTAACATATAAATTGACGTGTAAAGCCGCATTTGAACGTTTACGAAGTTATATAAATGGTTTAAAAAAAGAACGTTTTCTAATTTCAAATTACCCTTAGACAAACGACCGAATAACTGCAAGTATCTACATAAATATAATAATATCTTAGGACCTCTCCACACACGGCCATCTGATCCTAAAGTAAGCGTCATGAGAGCTTGTGGTGTGGTAACCAGGCGGCTGATAAACTACATATATACATATAAATATATACTTAAATAGATATTTTTTTTACACGCAGACACAGAAGAAATACTTGTGCTCATCATACAAATATTTATTCTGGGTGGGAATCGAACCCACGACCCCTGGCGCAACGGTCAGGTTCACTAACCTCTGCACCAACGGGCCAGTCAAAATATGTATCTCTGATCATGTCTATGCAGGTTGATGTCTATTACATAGTTAATATACAAGCAATATGATGAATAACTTATTATGCAACACAACCACTATATAGTTAAATTTACAAGGCACGCTATAGTAGAAACATAACTTAAAGACTGAATAATTCAATGTAACATCAGGGATGTAATTCCCGAAAGTGTTGGTAGCGAAGTGTAGTGTTAGCTACGTTTTATCAGTTACGTTTATGTTTGCCATAGAATAGGGGATGAGCTTATCGCCATATCCTGGGTACAAATCCAGTCTCCGACATACTACACAAAATTTCAACCAGTAATACTAAGTTATAAAAATCAAATAGTATCCGACCCAGAAATAAACCAGGGCCTCTTGATAACCCACCAACGGGTGATAATAATAAATTAATCAATTTTTTCCCAGATATGCAGAACTACCGTATTACAGGAGAGTTTGTGGCCCCGAAGCTGGCGGTATACCGGGCAGAACGACGTTGGAAGGCTGGCTCGCGAGATGGGCGCTACATCTGAGCGAAATGAAGAAATTTTCCGACCTCCCGCTCTACTTACAGTATCTTTGTAAAATTCTGTTCCACGTGGTGGACCGAGCTAGTGAGTACATACATTTTACAATTATCTACAATTTATGATGCTTTAAAAAGTAATATAAAAATTCAGTATGTTTTTTTAATAATAATACAATGAATGCCTCGTTGGTTGTGTTGTTTGAAGCGCGCTTGTTTATTGGAAGATCCTAAGTTCTTACCCGGGTCGAGCTCTAACAGATTTTTATAATTTAAATTTTCTAGTAGTGGCTCGAAATCTTGATATGTGCCCGATGCATGGCAATAGACTCATCACCTATTCCATAGTGGGACGTAAACGTAACTGGTGAAACGTGGGAGTGTTCTGCATTCCTCTGCCTACCTCTTCGG
>DWEJ01001618.1:0-12688 GCA_018245835.1 Mysoria sejanus stolli | reverse complement strand
TTTTCAAAGTGAAGGCAAAAAATTTGAAACTTCAAGTGTTTGCGTTTTGTTATCATAAATGTACTGAGGTGACTGAATACATATAAAATATTATCTCCATGTTTACTATGCCATTATGTAAAATGATTACATTATATTTATTGTATATTAAAAAATATAAAAGGAGTCACTAGCTTACTTTTCTTATCAAAGACTCCAGTCAATATTTATGTGAAATAAGATAAAAGTAAAAATTTTACTAGTTTAAAAGATAGTAGTTTCAATCCCTGCCTAGCCCTTAAGCTTCATGACATAACTATTAGTGTAATCACTGTCAGTGTCAGTGTCATTAATTGTCACTGTAGATAGGTTTAGTTGTAGTAATGTTTGTATGATGTATTTTTTCTTATTCACCTCATAATATGTTACCTAGTCTATAAGTATAATAGGGACTTATAGGTTTCTTATTTAATGTTGAAATTTGTAATATATTACTATCACATTTTCGTAACTACTAGGTATTAGAAGTTTGAAAAACAAACGATGATAACGATGTCTAGTAAAACAAGGTCATTACGAGCTCTCGCTATTGCTTATCAAAATCATACATCTCTAAACCAAACGAGAGGGTAAGTGGGTAACACATGATAGGATATTTGTTTATAATAACTTCATAAGTAAACATAATTTTTTATAAACATTTACAGATACTGCGATAAAAAACAGCAACATTACGATATAGTCGTAATAGGAGGTGGTATTGTTGGATCCGCTTCGGCAAGAGAATTGATTCTGCGTCATCCACAATTAAAAATAGCATTAGTTGAAAAAGAAAACCGCTTTGCTTTCCATCAGAGTGGAAACAACAGCGGTGTAATTCATGCAGGCATTTATTATAAACCTGGTTCACTTAAAGCAAAACTATGTGTGGAAGGTTTAAATTTGTCTTATAAATACTTGGATGAGAAGGGAATAAAATATTCCAAGTGTGGGAAGCTTATTGTGGCCACAGATAGGTCAGAAATACCAAGACTTCTTGATTTGTATGATCGTGGCATAAAGAACAGTGTGAAAGACATAAAACTCCTTGACTCTAAAGAAATGAGGGATATAGAACCAAACTGTAAAGGCATGCAAGCATTATGGTCACCCCATACTGGAATAGTCAATTGGGGGGAGGTGACACAATCTTATGTGAATGATTTTGAAAAATGTGGTGGACAAACATACCTCAATTTTGAGGTGGCGACATTTGTAGATGTAGATAATGCAGATTATCCTGTTATGATAATAGATACCAAGAATCTTAGTATTCAAGCAAAATATGTGCTAACATGTTGTGGTCTACAATCGGATACTGTGGCTGTATTAACAGGTTGCCCTGAGGAACCAAGGATAATACCATTTAGGGGAGAATATTTATACCTTGTTCCAAATAAAAGCAATATTGCTAAAGCTAATATATATCCAGTGCCAGATCCGCGATTCCCATTCCTTGGTGTTCATGTGACACCAAGGATTGATGGACGTATAATTGTTGGACCTAATGCTATATTGGCATTCAGTAAAGAGGGTTACAAGTAAGTGAAAGAAAATTTGCCTACATTTTTAATGTTTCATGATTAAAAAAAATTTTAATTTCTATTGTTTTACAGATGGGGTGATGTCAACATGAAGGAGTTCATGGAAATAGTAAGGTTTTCTGGCTTTCAGAAAATGGCATTTAAATATGCTGGTTTTGGCTTGAAAGAAATGACCAGATCAGTGTTGATTCCACTGCAAGTAATGCAAGTACAAAAATACATACAGGATATTACAAGTAGTGATGTGGAAAGAGGTCCAGCGGGAGTTAGAGCACAGGCTATGGCAAAAGATGGTAATTAAATTTTGTGCACAAATTCCCATCATTTTACATACACATTTATAGTTCGTAGACTTCAAAAATCTCTTATTATTTTCAGGTACACTCATAGAAGATTTCGTATTTGATTCCAAACCAGGATCCGGAGCAATTGGAAGTAGGGTATTGCATTGTCGCAATGCACCATCCCCTGGAGCCACCTCCTCTCTTGCTATAGCAAAAATGATAGCTGATAAAATGCAAACTGAATTTAATCTATAAATATTATACACCATTATGACTGCCATATTGGATAAGTGGTCTCAAGTGCCACTGCTGATTGCGAGGTCTTAGAGTTGTATCCCCAGTTCATCATCATCATAAGGCTTTTCCTGTCCACTGCTGGACATAGGCCTCTCCAATAGCACACCACTGAGCTCAGATCTTCAGCTCTTCGCATCCAACTGCTGCCAGCCATTTTGCGTATCTCATCACTTGACTTCGCTGGAGGGTGTCCTACACTATGTTGGTTATTCCTGGTTGGTTAGTACTAAATCTTTCTAAGTTACATTTTGTAGTACAAATTACAAGTAGTGGCTCGGAGTGTGGGTTTGTGCTTATTCTGTGGCAATAGGCTCACCCCCTATTCCATGTTGGAACATGATCATGACTGGTCAAACAAGAATGTGTACTAACAGCTTGTGCCTACATCTTGGGGATAACAGGCGTGATGTTGCATTTTAAACATTTTTATGTATATCATTACTGACATTCTGTGTACAAATGTTATATTTTATTTTTGTTTTCATTATACATTTATAATATTTAAGTGTTATGACGTGAATCAAATATTTTTATATAGATTAATGTTGTGTATATACCCAAAGTTAATAAAGTTTTTTTTTAAATTATTTATTTTGATATACTTTTATTTTTTAATCGAATATTGAGTGTCGAATATTGTTATATTCTTTTACTTGTATAAAATTTTAGACTTATTTCAAGTTTACATACTCCTTATATTATCTGTTGTATGTAAGATGTGTTTGTAAAGTAGGACCTAATTAGTTGGGGCATAATAATTTATATGAAAATATATTTATTGTGTAATAGCATCATTACATAAATGTTGCAATATGCACTTGGTATATTATTTGCTATTTTGCTTGATATATTATTTCAATTGACCTAGGTGACTGAGTGAAGTTCATGCTTATTGGTAAAATACATATAAATTTTCCTGTAATTCACAAGAAATGTTATTTTTACTGTACATTTAAAATAGGAATACTATATTTTTGTAAAATACTATCAGATGCTATGTACGTGAGTATGTACAATATGAATATGATTTGTTTTTGATTGATTTTTTTCTTATGATTTAAAATTTTTCACATACTAATGTTATTATCAATAAGAACAATGAAATGAAATAAGCACAACCACTATTTAAAAAAATTAAAAGAACCAAATGTTTTACTTGTCATTTGTTTATTATTAATCTTGTAACATCATGAGGCTATTGTATTGGAAATTTTGGATATTTATGCAACTGATTATAATATGGTTTACTAAGAAGAAGAAGTTTACTAAGAAGCCATAATTTGAGTTTGTATTACAACTTTGGTTTGGTTGTCAAGTATACTTAGTGTAACTAAGTCATCCCTTTAATTTCTTCTTGCACCAGAAATACATTTCTGTTTGAAATTCTCAGTCATTCAATAATGATCCCCTTTTTTGTTATATAGATGTATTGTACTTTGAGATCATACACGGTTGTCATGTGGAACATCATGTTACTGACAACAACTATGTACTCAGCAAACCCAAACATGGAATACACTGAAAAAATATTACATTATTATTCTTTATTTGATATATGTCTTTTAAAACCACTTTGTGTACACCCTCATATGGATTGAAATTATAAAATGAAATAATTTTGAAACATCTAACCACCAATATTATGAGCAGTTTATAATGAAATTAATATTTTAACTTATTTACAATCATATTGTATCAGTTTACAATGAAAATGCAGTATATCCATTACCTACTCTCCTAAAATTATTTTTAATAGCAAAAATGACATTAAAACTGCTAAAAACGAAGAAATCCCTAGAATATAAATGAATGTGATATGTAATTATGGAGATTGAAATGTGAGATGTGTGAAAGTGCATGAATTTTTTAATAATTTTCCGATCAGGAGCTCCCGGGTTCAATTCCCTGGTCACACACTACAAATTTTTCTAGATTAGATTTTCTAGTAGTGGTTCGGAATCTGTATATGTGCCCAATGTATGGCAATAGGTTCACCACTTATTCCATAGTGGGATGAATGCAAACAAAACTGGTGAAACATAAGTGTTCTGCATTCCTCCACCTACCTCTTTGGGAAATACAGGTGTGATGTTACTTTTTTTAATGAATTCTTAAGTAATGAATAACAATGTCTGTACCTAAAAATATTTATGCCTAGTATACAAAGATTTATAAACTTAATCATATGGACCAACACATTGATAAACCCTAAAAAATAGCAACTCACCATAAGGTTCACATAGTCTATTATGTCTTAGGAAAAAATAAGCAGCAAATGCAAACGAGCAGACATTTGTAAGGAATGCCCTCCACTTCAGTTTCACTGAATATGTTTCTAGTTCAGTCATTGTTGTTCTTCTCCTATATTTGGTTAACATCAAACATGTAAAGAACATGTAAAATATTGATGTCCCAATGAAAATTTTAAAGCATGCTTCGTGGTATGCTGTAAATTTAAAATTTTAACTATATTTATGTGAACACACAAAAAGTTAATTAGTCAATAATTTTCATAACTCAGTTTCATAATTATGTTTTAATTATTTTATTTATTTACTAATGAACCAAGCCATTTCCTGTATATGATGTGAAGGTGATAATTTTATTTTTGGAATGTTAAAATTACAGCATGACAGGGAACAGAATTATGTAATCGTACCTCTGCATTATGATGATGCATCCGGATGCAATGCAGAGATTTTTCACAGGACAAATGCACAAAAGTAGATCTCATTATGAAGAGGCGTTTTTGAGTATTTGTATAGCTTGGTGGCTGTTTAAGCAGTTGTGAAATCCGAGTACATGAGTGTTTTAGAGGAAAACATAAAACCCCATTTGTATATGAAATTTTTCCCTGTGACCATTCAGTGTATTATCCCATCCCATATGCTTCTTGAGGACCTCATACTTACGATAATGCAGGGATGATGTCCACCTTGTCACCCCCAATAAAGCTAAATTCTCTATAACATTTAACAATACTGCAATTTTTACTATGAAAAAACAATTTTTTCTTACAATATTTTTATAATACTCCCACCGTAAATATATTACGAAAAACCTTAATGGAGCATGAACATAGATTGCTATGGTCCATAACGTTCGCTGGGGCTCATAGTTCCCAATAGACGCTGATATCGATGGAAACACGTTTGGCACATTACAATGTGTGTTATTTGCACTATCGAAATCTTTAAACATAGTTAACAATACACAAATTATAAATGCCAACAGAGGCAACGAAACCGTGAATATTCCCAATTTCGTAATTGGTACTCTAAACGTATACTTCCTTTCAGACACATTGTTAAGAGGTAAATACATTTATTAACTAAGTACTATTTGATTATTTAACATATGTTTCTGATATTGCTGCCTGAATTTACGTAGAAGTATAGCAGCCACAATATACAATAGCAGTCACTGCAGTGCAGTGCTGCTAATATGGTGACATTAAGTTCACTTGCATTGTTTGCAAGTCAGTTTGTTTACTGGTTGTCATGATTGTCACTGTTACTTTGACAGCCTTACATTGGTTACATTTAATATCATTAATGTAGCTAAGAACCTAATGCACTCAGCCACTATTAATAGAAATTTAATATAGTCTAGTTTCAGATTTACTACCTCGTTGGTAGAAAAGTCTAGGACCAATGTTGTTGGACTTTTCTATCTTGTACTGCTAGAATGTAGCTCGAAATTTCCATTTATGCTCGGTGTACGGGAATAGGTTCATCACCCATTTAATTATGGGATGTGCAGCATCAACCACAGGCGAATCGTAAAAGTGTTCTCCACTCCTCTATCTATCTCTACCGGAAAAAAAGATACGATTTTATTTTTTTCCATCAGCATCCTGTGAGGTTATTTTTCGACTTGGCATTGTCACTGTAGATTTATGGAAGTTTCGTTCACCCACTTGTCCCTTGAAGGTGGGACTGCCTTATTGCTAACGCTCATATGTTAATCCCACTTCTGTAATTATTCTATATAAACTAAATAAAATACACCTGCCAAACTGCAAGTCGCCCTATTCGTGAAGATATTTAAAAGTTGATCGCATTCATGCACTAACAGGAGTTTTGTCATCAGTTAGTTTAGGTGTTAAGAAGATTTTTTGTTAGTGTTAATTGGTAACAGATTTGCAGGAATAGCGCTGTGTGTAACATTAGTCTAGTTAACATATTTTCATGTAGGTAAGTATAATCATTAATGATGTCAGTACACATCTATTATTATATGTCCTGTTCGAGGCTGATCACTGTTGCATGGCTACTAAGAAAATTAAAATCTTATTGTTTTCCATTTTTTTTATTTTTTATATTCTTAACATAGTTCTCCGGCAAGATTATTTTATAAAGACGGAATTGTCACTTTATAGTAAAAATTGTAACGGATAATTATTTTAGTTATGAGTTTCTAAGGGTCTTAGCAGGGTCGTTTTGTAGGTATCGAAATCATATAACACCAACTACTAAAACTATTTAGGTACAGTTTGTTTGGTACTATAGGTTTAATATACCTAAGTTGATTTCCCTAGCAACGAAAATCACAAATTAGAAGAAGAGCATTCGAAAAATTTATTGACAAAACTTTCTTGTATGGCAACGAAGGGCTGAAGGCAATTAATTTGTTAAATCGTTACTTGTTTACGAATACTTGTGCAACTAAGTAGAGGACGATGAGTTATAAATAGCTTTAAAATGTATATAAATATGAATGCGATGAATCGTTCCTAACATGGAAAGTTTGATTTCGAAGAAAAACATTTTTTTTGAAAAGGAAAAACTGAGAGGATACATGAATAACTTCAAGTTTACAGATTCTTCGTTACGCTCGCACCATCAAACTATAATGGTGAGTCATATATTTTAAATAAATTACTAAGAGGATAGATTTCTATTAACATAATTATCTTTTGTTAATCTTTCAATTATTTTCCTCTGAACCGTATCACTTTAGGTAAAAACCTTGGAAGAAAATAAAACAACATGCGATGGTTTAGCATTGATTGATAAGGAAATACTTGAAAAGGAATTTAAGCTATGTCGGCATGAACCAATAGATGTAGCTACGTTGATAATTGAAAAAGATAAAGATTTTCAAATAAAGCCAAAAGAAATAATAATAACACCCATGACAAAAACTTGTATTGTCAACATAAAAAATATCAAAAACCGCACAGATACTCAAAAAACCAACGATTTTAAAGAAACGGAAATCGTCAACAACGATATTATTGAAATCAAATGCGAACCAAAACCTTCTGAGAATCGCAATGAAAACGAAATGTTACACAAGGAAGAGGTAATGTTAGTAAAAGATGAACTTGAACTAAATCATACATCTCAAAACGATGTATTATCTAATGAGCTCAAAAAGGATCTCCAGTCGCTTTTGATAATGATGGCCATGTCTAATACGCACAGCGAAAAGAATTGCGACAAAGCCAATACAGAAATCCAATATGATAGTAGTGAAGATAATGTGGGGAACGAAGAAGAAAAAACGGTATTTGCGGAGAACATTTTCAATAACGACAATATTTCGAGTATTTTAAAAATTGAAGCATTGAAACCTCCATTCCAAAAGAGTGGTATATTAAGAAAATATGCATACAAATGGTTGGATTATGTTAAAAAACGAAGACAAAACCACATTCATAGACAACGTTTAGCAACAATCAACAATTTTTTTGACAGACTCGAAAAAAGAAAGGTTGCCATAAATAAAGTCGCTCAACCTATTAATAAGGCTAAATTGCAAGCTTGTGATTACAACACATATCAACATAGGTAAGAAATATTAGTATAGTTTTTATTAATAATACGATTTATAATGTCCACTTCAGTTATAACCATTCATAAAGTCTGTCAATCAATGAAAGCTCTATCATAACCGCTTTAGCTCGATCAACGTTATTGATGATAACGTTAGTGATGATACCATGCATCACGGATAAAAAAGCACAACATTGATTCCGAAAATAAAACCTAGAATTTCTTACGCTTTGATAGCCCTAAAACATGATAAATTTTTATACCCGGTATTAAGGGTTTCATCATCATAAGCCTTTCTCCATTCACTGGTGGACATACGCCTTCCCCGAAGAGCGCCATCTTGCCCTGTCCTCGGCTTCAGTTCCTGCCTGCAGCCTTTCGCAGATCGTCATCTCTTCTGGCTGGAGGGCTACTACTACGTTAGCCAAGCCGCGGTCTCCATTACACATCGGTTATAATTTGTAAATGACCAAGGCAAAAATTTTCGACATCACGAATAGAGTCTTCAATATAAGTATGTTTAAATTAAATTTACTACAAAAAATTTGTATATGAAGTTGTTGAAATTTCTTATCGAATGGACATTTTTCCATCAGTATTGAAAAATTCATTCTATATTTTCAGGTATAAAGTGCAAAAACACATAATCGCCCTTCAAAAAGCTAAATTGGAACAACAAAATAGATTGATAGAAGAGCTAAAATATAATAAAATAACAGAGGCTTCCCGTCAGTCGCTTGATTGTATGAAAGAAGATGTGAGGAAAACGTATTACGAAATCGACAAACATCTAAAGCCTAAAATAAAATGTTTAACAAACGAGTTAAATATACGAGAGATTGAAGGTGAACTACTACAATAGTTAATGTCAACATTAATTGATATAGTTTTATTAAAGAATTTTAAACATTTTTTATAGATACGTCATTGGTACTACATTGTTTAAAAGTACCACAATTTCTTCAACGAATGGAGGCTAGAGCTCGGGAAAGAGAAGAAAAACATGCAATGATACGTGAACGACGCAAGCAGATGGAGGAAGAACGCATCAGAATAAAACAAGAGGTAAAGTATAACCGCGAAGTGAACATATTGTTTTTTTTTTAAATAACAAGTAATAAATTTATTTACACAATACAGTTGGAATTAGCAAAAGCGGAAATGGACAGAGAAGAAAAAATAAGGAGGATCAAAGAACTACGGGAGAAACGAAGGAGAGAGAAAATTGAAAATATAAGAAAGAAACAATACGCGGAGAGATTGAAAGCACTCATTGTTATGGCAGATTTACATTACGAGAAAAGTTTGACAATGAAATACGGAATTAAGCCTTTGAAACTTCTAATGGAAATAAAACGCGACAACGTTGAGAAGGCAAAAGCTCATTATCAATTTCAAACGAAGAAAAATGTATTTTTACATTGGATGTGGCACACTGAAGATATGTGGTACGAGAGGAATTATAAAGCTGAAGATTTTCACAGGAAAAAATTGCTGACTATTGTATTCGCTTCCTTAAAGAAAGTAAGAGCTATGATAACTATTACTGATTGTGTCCATTTTGTTATTATCGACAGTGGTATTATTCTAGTTTTATTTTTAGTTCAGTTACATTTTGTTGTTACCAGTAAACAATCGTTTTCAGAATCACAGGGAGTATTTGTTGAAAATGCAGGTGGCTAGAGATTATCACGATCTGTACGTGACGAAATGGGTGTTCGGGAGTTTTAAGGAAGGAATCGTTTTGTTAAAAGAAGAATTCAATGTGAAATGGACGAATGCAATCGTTTATTATAACAGGTAATAAAGAAATGTTAACCAATCACTACCTATTATGCCAGCCTGCGCATGGCTAAATGAATATTATATACACTGGTCACAAAAATGAAGTGAAATAAAAATTTTTTTTGGTAGTTTCCTTAGGATTTCTCTGTGATATGACACGATAAAAAAAATTCATGGACATATGTGAAAACGATATCGATACTGATACGATCATATTCCACGGAGTTACAGCTCGATGAAAATTAACCATTTATTTACAACTCTTATTTTTTGTAAGTAGATTATAAAATTTATTAACGGATGAATGGCAAGTAATGTTTTTAAGAATGTATTAAGTTCTGTGAGCGAGAAGTATGATTGAGTTTTTATTTAATTGACGTATTTGATCACGACTGTGTTAATTACAGTAGTTTAATAAATAAAAAAATAGCTAGCGTAGCAGAATATGGCCTTAAACCTTCTCGTTCTCAGAGAAGACCTGTGCCCACCAGTTGAAGTATAATAATAATGTTGACAACCCCATTAAAACTGAACATGTTATATTTTCTTGTTGTTACAGCAATCTTCTTTTTAAGACAATAACTTGTTGGAGAACATTGCCAGCTCTCAACGCACTGAAAAGGGAACAAGACGCGAGAAAATTGAGATGGCGACAAAAAGTCCTACAAGTGGTACCGGACTACGTGCCACCAGAAGATTGAACAAAAAAAAATCGAAAATAAGCAATCCTCGGAGTAAGACACCGGCATAGACCCGTGGCCAGACGTTTGTTTCAATGAAATAGACATTTACAGACAAATTCACATTTTAACATTCACTTTTGTCTGT
Organism: Mysoria sejanus stolli; assembly: GCA_018245835.1. Taxonomy (NCBI): domain Eukaryota; kingdom Metazoa; phylum Arthropoda; class Insecta; order Lepidoptera; family Hesperiidae; genus Mysarbia; species Mysarbia sejanus. Next base: position 2,152 of record DWEJ01001618.1, on the reverse strand, counting down.
GTACGTTATTTTTACTAGTTTTTGATATTAAGAATAATCATTGCTAACAGAAGCTTATGGTTTTAAATTCAACAAATGAATAACATGATTATTATATTTAAAAAAAACTGCAAATTCGACTTTGAGATTATCTCAAAATTCTATTTAATAATGCTAAAAAATTTAGTAACTAATGTTACATTTCAATAGAGAAATCAATTTATTCGTATTCTTCGATTTATTCGTATTATCGTCAATGGAACAAACCATCTAAAACACACGTTAATAACATCTATTTATATTTTGTTGTATAATATATACGTATATCATATTTAGGAATGAGTTTGTCTTAATCTAACATTTTCTTACAATAACATGGTAATGCCGCATCCATTTACAGGCGACACACTTACCTATGTTATATAAATATATTTACAAAAATGTTATATAAAGGCAGCGTTACGGAAATATTCCGTCAAGACGTACATTAAGTCCTCAGTAACACCGCATTGATCGCTTGACATTTTACCGACACATCATAACGGTACACAGTTGAGGATTTTATCTTAATTCTCAGTATTTTGTTAGACAAGTTCTAATCTTGATACCACACTTAATATATCTGGGTATTTGATAGTAATGATAAAAAGTACTATAAATGTACCTACAAGAATAAATTTGACTTTTTTTGCAAAATAATTTATCTTGTATAGGAACTGTTTGTGTTCTTTCGTCATTCATTCATTCTCTACTACCTCACAAGAACTTTTCGAACTATAAAGAATTTAATTAACTTCCTGTCTTTATTATACGCATGATACGCAACTCTGACGTCGACATTGCGTGATTTTTTTAATTTATACTACAGGATTTTACTACAAGTTTAAAGGGAGTTTAACAGATACACGGTAAATGTCGAATATTTTTCAATTGTCGAATATTTATATTGTCTCAATTTTCCTCTTGTATGGTACGTAGTTGAAAACGTTGCGACGTTCTATCAATGATTGCGTTGTGGAATCCGTAACTCTACCTATTTTATTTTATTTATTATTTACAACCAAGCATCAATGGCTCATATTAGTATTTAAGACTTATGAACAATGTTTTTACTTAACCTTAGACTCACATACTCGCAGTATAGCCTGCTGGCAATCATCCTTAAGATGCTGTTGGTACTGCTGCTTATGTAGTTTAAATTTAGAACAAGTAATGCGTCTATTCGATAGATATAAATTCTGCTTAAGCGTTTATATTATTAAGACATTTCTATTAAATATAAGTGTTATTAATAACTATTGGATTGCATTTGATTACAATACCACGTAATGGTATGCGAAATGTAGATACTGAAAGATTGACATACATACTGTTATTTTATTTACTACCTCGTTGGATGCGTTGGTTGCAAGCGCATTGTCGAGTGGGAGATCGCATGTTCAAATGCATTATTGGATTTACTAATTTAGATTTTCTAGTAGTGGCTCGGAGTCATACCTACCTCTTCGGAGTTTATACGCGCGATGTTACATTTCCGTTTGTTAGTATTATGTTTTTACGCTTGGTCCGTTACGGGGTTGGCAGAGATTGTCATTTACCAATTCCGTGCTTGCTCTAAATTTATATAATATAAATGTACACACAGTTGTATACGTAGAAAAATGTCTGTGAATATTATCTACTTGTCTTTTACATTAAGTACGCCGGTGATGGAGGGGGCGTGTCGCGATAGCGGCGGACCTAGCGCCGGCGCCTGCGTATTTATGGCGCCGGCACGCGTAGCGTTATGTTACGTGATACGCATCTGGGGAAAAAGCGGATTTAACAAGCGCTATCTACAAATAATTTTAACTGATTCCATCTCAGGCACGCTACAGCCTTAAATCTGCTGAGCCGATCTATTAAATCATGTTTTGTTACACATAGATATTCATTCTGGCGTAATTTCTTTATTGTATAACGTGTATTACGTATATTTCCCTTTATATATTTCTCTAAAGTGGGTGTTGTGTTATAGATAATAACGGCAGCGTGTTGCCCTCTTACTTTTTGTACGTTCATAGCATCGGCTTGCACAGTAAGTTATGCACATATACGTATGTACATACATTTATTTACAGACTGCCTCGTTGATCGTGTTGGTTGCAAGTGCGACTGCCGATCGGGAGGTCCC
>DWEJ01001617.1:0-12692 GCA_018245835.1 Mysoria sejanus stolli | reverse complement strand
TCCTTTGTAGTGTTCGACCCGGGAATAGAACCCAGGACCACCCGACCCGCAGTCGCACTTGCAACCACACGACCGACGAGGCAGTCAAATTAATAATGTCTCTTATAAAATATGTATGTATCTGTTTTCAGCTTATCTACCTATGTGAAGATAAAAAATTACATTCAATGCAATCTTTGATAAATTTATAATGATAAGAATAAGGATGTGGTATTGTGATGATTAAGGCCAGAATATTAACATTTTACTTTACTATCCCAGTTGTGGTGGTAGCCCAGAGTTGTCCATCTTAATTTTTTCTGTAGCTTCCGATGCAACTGACCATCTTTGTGGCATTCTTGCCACCAGTCATGGATGTCTGTTTCTATATCTATGTTCCTTTTATTAGGTTTTTTTGGGTATTCCTGTAGACACTGTCGGATCCAGTATCTCTGCCCTAAGCTGGTAAATGGGTTCTTTATCAGAATCAATCCAGGATGCCTGTTGAATGTATAGCTTCTCCATTCTGATAATTTGCACAATCCAAGTAACTCTGCTCTTGCATCATCTATTGGTTTAAATGTAATACTGTCGATATTTCTCACAGTCAACTGAAGTTTTAATAGAATATTTAATTAAAAATGTTTGATAAATATATATAAATAACAATAATACATTACCATACCTCATCAATGCGAGTGTTACGTTCTATTGATATGACATCGTACAAAGGCTTCTGGTTATTACTCTTGTAATATTTAAACACTTTCATAAATATATCTTCTTGAGCTGAAGGCATTACGTTTTCATTTAATGTGCGCTTCATTATTAAACATTGCAAAGATTTCGTGCATATGTTAAAAAAAATTACATCCTTACTGCACCGCACATTGTCTAATTACAGTACAAATTATACAATTCAAGGATTGCAAAGCTGTAAACATAAAGATGTCAGTGTCACTGGTACGTCACATGTCATTGACTATCTGAAACATGATTGTGAGTGTCGAATCTTCCGGTCTTGAGGCGGTTTGAAAAAATAACACAATTTTTGTTGTTGTATTTAAAAGTAAGAAGAAGAATTATATGTGTACTTTGGGAAGTCAAATTAAAATTAAGTTATATAATCTGAATGTATTTCTGTTATTAATATTATAATCGACAAAGAAATTTAATAAACAGGTAGTAAATATCATTTTTTTTGTAAACTGAGGAGTACATTGCAAGCAACCCTTCTGATTTCGTTAGGTGGTTTCGGTGTACGCACGACAAAGTTTGGCAAAGCCTAGGAACCAATGTATGAATCAAAACTTTGTAATTCTTTAATCTTACACTTATATAGGTAACTTCTTATGAAGGAACTTCAAATATCAAAATTAAAAAATTTTGGACATTAATAAAAATATTTTGAACCGCTTAGTTGTTATCGTCACTGCTTTTAATTTTAAAACAACTGCTAAATGAAATGACAGTAATTGATTCTGTTATTGACAATGACATATTATTATAGGTATATTATTATTCTTAATAATATTAATTTCCCAATTGCGATTGTTTCTGCGAAAATGTTTAATTAATAGAATCGAGTTTTGTTAAATCAATATAATCGAGTTTTGTTAAATTACGTGAAACTAAAAACATGTGGTCATAGAAGTCACCAAAAGAAATCTCTTAACACATATAACACTTAATTCATTTATAATAATACGTATTAATTAAACATTATTTCATAATGAGTAATGAAACATCTTCCGTTAAGCCAGCAGAAAATGACAAGGTAAGAGAATGAGAATCGTGAGAAAATCTTCGAAAAAACTGGAGATTCACGATAATCGACCACCTACGTTATTTTGAATATAAAAGTTATGATTATGACACTATTAATTTATGTTCTAACCTTAACCTTTACGTTCTATTTTTATGTTCATATTTCAATCTAAAATTGAAATCAACAAATGATCTTATTAAGTTCTAAGCTGACTATCAATTAAATGTTTGGAAATCCAGTACCAGATATAGGTTATCCATAATTGACTTTCCACTGTATTCTACTGTTTTCTGGGATTAATAGTCTTATATAAACCTATGCTAGTTTGCTATATGACAGCTCTGCTCATTTATCTCCACATGCACATTTTTATGTACAACATATTTAAAATCTTTGGCTTTATATAGTTTTTGTTTTTCATCTAAAATTGAACCATAAGCACTCCAACTCACTTTCAGGTGGTTGAAGAAGCGAAAGGGAAGGCAATGTTACGGAAATGGCTGAACATGAACTTCAGGATTGAAATGACTGATGGTAGAGTATTGATAGGAGTGTTTCTCTGCACTGACAGAGATGCTAATGTCATATTAGGTGAGTTGTTTGTAAATCACATATTCCCAAAGCATTGCTTTATCGTTCCTCTAATGTTTATATGTTCTTTTTATACATATATCTAGTCTTTATTTTTAATCCGATCTTACATCATAATAGTAAATTGTTTCTACAAATACCCCTAGAATGAAATCACACTATACTTAAGACATTATTTTTAATATGAAATTATATTTTAGTCTAGTTATAATAAGTTTGGTACTAAAGGCCTTAATCTGATTCTTTAATTAATTCTTTGAATAGATTTTATTCATTTATTGCAAACTAGCTGTGCCTGCAGCTTCACCCACATGAAATCAGTTTGTCTCCCGTTTTCCCAACATTTCCCTTCACTGCTCTGCTCCTATTGATTGTAGTGTGATGAAAAGAATACTATAACCAGCTCAGGAGTAAAATCCTTCGAGTAGTTTTTTTCTTAACAGTTATACAGACACAAAAATTTTACTGATTGCATTTTTTGCATCAGTATTGATCCCTAATCATCCCCTGATAGTTTGGAAATATATTTCATGTACAGAATTGACCTCTACAGATTTATTATAACTATAGATAACATTAACAGATACATTATGATTTTATTAATTTGTGTTACAGGAGCGTGTTCAGAGTATCTTAAAAATAGTGATGGTGAAATGGAAGATCCAAGAGTATTGGGACTGGTCATGGTACCTGGACGGCATATAGTTTCCATTCAAATAGATGACACCTCAAACCCACAAAAATTTTATTATGATGAATGACTTAGATAAGTAAATTATTTTATCAAAATCATCTGTTTTATTAGCTTTTACTTGTGTTTTCACTAAATTTCTTCAACTTGAAAGTATTCAATATCAATCATTGCCATACCAGACTAACATGTGTTAAATGTTAATTAAATGTGTTATATTCATAGAAATAGAGAGAAACAAGTTTTTTAGATGTTTGTAGATGTTATATTTAGAAAACAGATTTAAAATGTTATGTAGACTTTAATCATTTTCCAAATTATCAAGTAGTTGTTTCAATACTTCTGGCTCGAGGTATATATTTTTTGAATCATTTGCAAAAGGATTATATTCATCTTCATTATATGCTGACAATGATTCTAACAATATTATTAAATCAACACTGATGGATTGAATTTTGGATGAATCTGCAACTATCGAGTTCAGAAAATCTCGATTTAAAATTTTTCTTAAACAAATGTATGGATGTGTTGCCGAGTGTTCCTTACTTATAAGCCTATAAAAATGTACACTACAATTTCTTATATCTTCGTCCTCATCTTGTAGAAACATAACAGCTGCCTTTATAGTATTAATCTTAGTTTCATCTGACAAATCGCTAAATCTGCTAGCAAATTCATTGTTAGCAATCACTGCTATTAACCTCATGTCTAAATCTGAAATTTCAGGACTGCAAAGCTTGAAAATTATCTTTGACAATAATAGTAATTGTTCATTGGCATTATTCATAAAAATTCTCACTGCGAATGGAATCATGTGTCTCATTCTATGAATCATTTCATGTTCTACTAAATATTTATGTAAGAGTGAGGTATCCAGATGCTTGCTGAGTAGATTAGTTTTAAGTGATATTTCATACAATACCATCCAAATGACTGTACTCTTTCTTCTGAATCCTAATAAATACAGGGTTCTAGACATTTCTAGTAATATTTCTTCTGGAATGTACATTTCATCTCTCAATCTTTTATATAACACTTCACAGTGTATTTCAAAGTCACTACAGTCAGCTAATGACATAATAACTTTTGGCATTTTATCCCATGTAATATTTAATAAAGATTTTTGTATACGAAAATTTGCCCACAGAAATAAACCTTGATTATATTTCTTTTCATTTTGTTTCACCTCCAATAAGGTTTCTTGTATTGTATTCTCCGTCAAATGTATACATTCCGGAAATACATATTCAAATCTTTCTCTGCATAAATAGGAATGATTCCCTGTTGACAGTATACTTAAATATCTGTATTTAAGATCATTAATTTTGTCATTGAAATCTTTATTTCCACTGTACAGCTTGCCAAAGTCATTTAACAGTAGAAGAGTACCATGCAAACTGTTTTCAGTTTTACATGTGGCATTCAAGAGAACCTCTAAAATTACTTCAAAATTGTATATATTTAAAAGACATTTTGCTGTGAGTCTTCTCACCAAATAAATTGGACTTCCAAGTAACAATGTTGTGTTAGATAATAATGCTGCATTTATATTTTTGTCACTCATGAAACTATATCTAGCAGCCATGTTAGCAAGTATACTAAGTATGGGGACTAAATTGTTATGAATATTTAATGTTTCAGATGATACACAGCTGTCTTTTAATTGTGCCACCATATATTCCCATAATTTTGGTGAATGTGTGCGAAATTCGTCAACTGCGACTGTAGCCATCACCTCGTCACTGGCACCCGAATTCTTTTTTTGACCAACTAGTTTTGGAACCAATGATCCATATAATTGAAGTGCAGCATTCCTGCAAAAGAAATAAGACATTGATACACTTTGGTAAACTTAAAAGATGCTAAAAATTTTTGTTTCTTAAAACTGCAATAACTTTACAATGAATGAAAATATTTTATTTTTTTAAGAGAAATGACCAAATGTCGAAGATGTAAAGATAAAAAATCTTAATTTAAACCTGTACTGCAGTTTGTCCATGATACATGCACGATAGCAGACCTCTATAATTTTATTACATACATTTATTGTAATCATACCTTTGATTTAGGATTTATTTAAAACCTTTTGTTTTTGGTAAATCATAATCATTCTAAACTCCAGGGTTTAAACAAATTAATGCAAATTAAGTACTCAGATTTTAATGTTACTGGCTGGTGTTAAGCACAATCACAATCCCAAGAAATGAGGGACCTACTTAGGAAAGAAAGTACTCGGAACTTTTTACATCTTACATGAAGTATATTTGAACATACATGTACTAAACAGAGATTTAAATTGCACAAGATTTCTTATTTGGATCTAACTAAAACATAAATTATTAGCCTATCTAATTACAACCATTTCTTTGGGTTCAATACAATAACCACATTGTTATTCATGTATTCAGATTTTATGCTTGTCTAAAGCTAAGAGAGCTAGGTAGTCAAAACTCAAAATGGATTTATCAAGTAATTCATGTTTAGTCCAATAGAACTTTCAGTATTAAATATGTATCTTGAGTATTGGAAAATTATATTCATTTGAACTTGGCTATAATTAACTTAAAAGAATAATGTACATTTAAACTCGATATACATAACATCACACCTGTAAGCCCTAAAGAGGTAGACAGAGAGGTGTGGTACACTCCCACATTTTGCCAGTACATTTACGTCCTTCTACAGTATCTGTGGTGAGTCTATTGCCATACACAGAGCACATATCAAGATTCCAAGACTCCTATCAGAAAATGTAAATTAGGAAACTCCCGACCTGGGATTTGAATCCGGGTCCTCTAGATCGACAATTGCACGTGCAACCAACAAAATCAATGCACCACTTAATTAAAATGAATAATTCAAAGGAAAATTGAGTCAAAGTATTTCAAAGGAAAATTGAGTTTGTGTTGGTTGCAAGTGCCACTGCCGATCGGGAGGTCCCGGGTCGAACACTACAAAACTTTCCAATTTAGAAATTTTCTACAAAATCTAAATTAAAATTCTAGTAGTTGTTTGGAGTTTACATATGTGCCCGATGCATGGCAATACGCTCACCACCTATTCCATAGTGGGACGTAACCTGTGAAACATGGGAATGTTCTGCATTCCTCTGCCTACCTCCTTGGGGATTACAGACGTGAAGTTACGTAAAATTGATGTACATGCCAATTAATCCACAAAATAAATTACCTTATTTGCCAATAAGGACTAGTCAGATTTGAGAAAGCTATTTCAGCTAATTTTGCAGAGTAGTACAACATATGTGATGCCAAACTGCTGTCTAAAACAATTTTAGTCAGAAAATGTATGTAAATTGCTTTTGGCAAATCCTTTTCATTACTACTGTCTGGTTCATTTTTGTCATTGCTAGTTTCAGGTAGTTGGTTGCAAGTTTCCAACAATACTTGCATGAAATAATTAAAGAGTGGCTGTGAACAGAATTAATAAATTGAAAAAAGATGTCCCAATATATGTTAAAACATTTAACATCAAATATTTATATTAGCAGATGAAATATTTATATAATTTTCTTCACCTTTCCTCGTGTCATATCACTACTAACAATTCGATGAATCATTATGGAAAGGCCAGCTCCTCGTCGGGTAACGGAAGCCATATTGCTTGTTTCCGATATTAATTCATTTAATTTAGTTTTTAGCAATGTCATGGGTACTTTTGAAATAACAGATCCCTCTGTTGAGGATGTCAGCTCTTGAATCGCGTTACCTATAAAAGTGCAGAAAGTGATGTTAAGATAGATAAAATAAGAGAATTAAAAGCAACATTTGTCCAATATGTGACCGTAATTACCGAGAACAGTCCCTCCAGCTTCTATAGCACCTTTGTGCCTGGAAGTCTCAAGAACATGACAAATAATTTTAAGACACTTCTCACAAACATCAACCTGCTTATCATCTTTGAAATATTTTATTAGAATTGATGACAGTTGACATGTTGTCTGTAAAAAGGATAATGACTGTTATTATACATCCTTTTGGTCACAGAATTCATATTTCCATACGAGAATTACATTTACCTTAACATTTAGCCACAAGCAATTAAGAACAATTTGGTGCAAACCAGATATATTTGTTTGATTCTCCTGATGATATATTTTATGTTCAGATGTTACAATCATATCCTGCACCATGTCATTCATTTTGGAAAAATCAGAACTCACTGAAGCTTCCTGTTCCCAGGCAAATTGATTGGAAATATTGCTTAGGATGTTCAATAATGATGTTATAACATCAATTGAAATGTCCAATTTATATGATTGTTCTAAACACGTTTCAAATATGGTGTACAAAATGTTGAGATATGCATGGAGCTGTTTGCCTTCAATGATAGATTTAACAATATCCATCTTTGAGTTGCATTCAGTTTTCAATAAATCATGTGCAAATTCAAAGACATCTTCCACTTTTTTGAACTGATCTGCAGAACAATTTTTCATCAATAACAAGTTCACAATTAGCTTAAAAATTGTCTGTCCACATGTGATTTGATAAAAGAATCTACTTCTCACACATGACAGTGCTTCCGTAGTTAAATAGCTTATCAAGTCACTTTCACACAACTGATCAGAATAATTTTGGAGTAAAATTTCCATGACAGCATCCCTTATATCATTTGAGGGAACTTTTAGTAAGCTAATCAGTGTCATTAAGAAATTTTCCCCCCCCAAAAGCCAGCAGTCATTATTTCTTAAAAATTCAAGGACTGTTGTATTGAATTGTCTAGTCTTCTTTTGCTTTTTCTTTGAAATCATTGTAAAAGATTTAAGCAACACTTTCGTAACTTGGATTGTTGCAGTATTTCTTTGATAATTTCCATTAATACTTAAGGACTGTATGATAAATAATTGCAACTCTTTGCAAAATGAGAGAAAACCATGAAAGTTTTTTTTGATATCACAATCATTACTGTTCTGATTACTGTCAACAAATTTCATATTCTGCTGTAAAAGAGTCCTTTGAAGACTATCAATCATTTTAATTCTTAATAAAGAACAATCTGAGTTCACATTGTCTTTAAGAAAATCCAGTATAATAGTATGTCCATTCTGACTTTTCAAAAATTTACCATGTGAGGTGCATAATATATCAAAAGCTAATGCCCGAATGTGGACATCAGCGTGTTCTATGCCATTCAGAACCATTTCTTCTATTTGGTTACAATTGATATGTTTTTCAAGAAGCCCCAATCTGTTGCCTTGCTGTATTAAACTCAAACAGCTGAACAACTTGTGCTCAGCACAATTCAGTTCATTTATTTCGTCAATCAAAGTTTTTATTAGTCTTGGGAAAAATTTCAATGTATTCAGACACCAATAGTTGATGAAATTTTCAATGGGTTTTATTAATGAGTTTTTGAATATTTCAATAACGATTTTTAAAAATATTGTACACCATTCACTGTCACTGTTCAATTTTTTAATTACAGCAATATACATATCTGCTCCAGCCGACACCAAACCAGCTTTACGCAAACTGTATGTAAGGCCCTCAATAAACTTATATTCGTATATTAAAATTTTGATATCAGTTTGACACTGTTCAATTATCTCGGAGAACATTAAGTACTTGGCTTTGTTCCAATAGAAACCATTTAACTCTTGCAGTATAACACCATAAATCTCTTTATCCAAAACAGTAATTAGGTTTTTGAAGACAATTTTATTTAAGCCCCTTACCCCAGTAATGGGATTTTCCCAATTACAGTTAATAACATTTAGAAGTTTTAAATTAGAATCTTTATTAAATAAAATATTTTGTAAATTTGTACCGTGTACTTTGTTAAAAAATGTCATTATTTTAAAAACAACAAATGTGTATGGAGAATATTCGAACGCTAACAATGTTACTAAGGAAAATGTTCTTTTTAGTATAGTATTTAATATTATGCTCTCTGATTTTTCCGAAAGCAATGTAGATTGAAATATTCCATACATTAGTGCAATTGTTTTGGACATATTCTTACTGACCTTGTTCTCTTTTTCATATAGATCTAGTTCATAATTTAGACGGTCCAAAATGTAATTCAAATAATAGTCCTTGTCATCATCAAAAGACAATATTGTATAGAAATATGTTGAACAGAGTAACTGATCTTCGAATTCTTTAAATTCTGTCTCCATATGAAGCCATAGTATTTCTAATATCTCTGAGCAATATTTCTTGAATTCAACACTGTGATTTTGTTTATTCTTTATTGCTTTAAGTTTCACTAATGCATCCTGGAAGTACAATTGAATTTTTAAAACATTTCATATTAAAATTTACTAATAACATTGATTCTAATACAATTGACTGCTTCGTTGGTCGTGTAGGTTGCAGGTGTGACTCCTGATCGGGAGATCCCGGGTTCAATTCCCGGGTCGAACACTACAAAACTTTCTAATTTAGATTTTGTAGTAGTGGTTCAGAGTCTGGATATGTGCCTGATGCATGGCAATAGGCTCACCACCTACTCCATAGTGGGGCATAAACATAACTGGTGAAATGTGGGAGTGTTCTGCAATCCTCTGCCTACCTCTTCGGGGATTATAGGGGTGAAGTTACGTTACGAAGTTACTAATTACATAGGTAACATAGGTACAAATGAAATACAAATAGACAAGGCAACTTATTACTGTGCTAGTTTAGCAATTATGGACACCATGGTTCGACACAGTGGTGTAGGATGTCCCCCAGCCAGGAGGGGTAACAATTTAAAATAGGCTGATGATGATGATATATAGCTTCAAATTCCATATTTGTCTAAAAATATTATCACATTGACAATCCTAATAAGATAGAACTTCTGACATAAAAACTTCAGTGACACCACTACATATAAACTCGTGTATCAAAAAATCTGAGCAGTCTGTTAACAAACTATGGTGTTTCAAAAGGGTTTTTTTATTCCTAGTGTTGGGTTAATTTCTATTATCGCACAGCTCTGAAGCAAGCTTATAGGTCAATGGTTCATAGACAAGATTTAGCTAATACAGGGGAAAATTAGTTTAAATATAATTATGACATGACAGTGTAGTGTTATTGCTTTGCATCCATGTTCCTATAAGTTTCAATAAAACAAACAATTTGCTTTGCTGTACACATGTGTTCACAAACTTATTTTGTCTACTTCCCACTTGGAGAATGTACAATTTTGTAGAACCTTTGAAATTACTTTATTTTAAATATGCCTAATGTGTTACATGGGTGTTGTCCTTCCACTTTCAGGGACATATTAAACAGTATAGACCCGTTACTGCACCCCTGAAAGCCTCAAACGCCCACAAGATGTTGTTACCCATTTTAAGAAAGTCCACTCTAAAACACCACACAAATTTAAATACCATTTATTCAAAATTGCTTCCTTAGAGTGCTTTTTTTATATCAAAATGAAACTACTATGGAGCCTCACTATGGAGAAGAAGCTATGTAAGAAATACAATATGTGAGCTTGTGCATCTTACAAAATAAGTACATACTTATATCAGAATATTATAATATGGGCTAATTTATTGTGGAGTTGGAGTTACATGACACAAAGAATGTTTATCATTTTAGTAATCAATTACATTATAAAATGCAACCTTGATATAACCAATCGCAAGTGGACAAGTTATATCAAGTAATTCGTTAAATTAAGGATTGTTATATTGAGGTAAGGTTGGCCTAAAATTTGTAATATACAGTTAAAAAAATAGTTTTATTCACCTCAACATTGTGTACTCATCTTGTAATAGCGAACTACTTCTAGTTATAAATGATAACACATTTTTATCAAATTATTCTGTATTTTCTATTTAAAAACAATTAGGTAACATATTTTTCCCATAGATTAATAATCAAAATTAAATGCAGTAAAATCCATGAAAGTAGGTACATATTAAGGTGGGTATATACATTATGTAAGTAATTTAATATTAATTTCAAAGTTTCGCACAACAAAACTCCTTATAGTATGGGACTATGGGATTAAGGGTCATACTGGTATTGGTGGGAACGTTATGTAGAGGTTTGAGTTGACAAAATTCGCTAATTAGAGGTAATTACACTTTTTTTGATAGTTGAAAATTGTAATAAGGAGGGTGTTTTAAAAAAAAATCATAATGTCAAGGTATATTTAACATTAATTCTTATGGACAATTCAAGGGGATTACGAAAAATTTGTTAAATTGAGGAACTTGTTATATTGAGGTTCATTATATTAAGGTTACACTGTAAAAGGCTTTTCACAATAATTTATTTTTTATAATGGACTAACATTGACAAGCTTCGCAGAATTTGAAAATGTAGTCATTTTTCAATTACCTGTATGTGCTTTAATTTTAATTCAGTTGTGTTAACTTTTATCTTCAGAATGTCTTCTTCAATATTATTCATGATTAAATGAATCTGAAAAAAATTCAGTTTCTAAAAATGACAATTTAATTTGTATAACAAATATTCAAAACATTGTTTACCTTGTGCAATAGCTTCAGTAATTGTTAAGTTTTTTTAAGGTGATAAATAACTAAAAAGCCAGTTTTGACTAAAAAGTTTACTACATATTCTAAGTACATACATTTAATTATTTACAAAAAAATAAATAAAACTAATGTCGTTAATTAAATCATTCTTTGTCTTTTATAGGTTCAAAGCCCTCTTTTTGCATTTTCTCTTTAAAGACATTGAAATCACGTTTTCTATCAAAATGACTGACCCACTTGGGAGGGCACGAATTTTCGAAAGCACGTCTAAGTTCTGCGCACAGTTTTGGTATTAATGAACTGTCTTTAATATTTTCATCATCTAAACACGCCCAGTACCGATCTCTAGCATCCCAACAAGTTTTCCTTTGAGCTTTGTCGGGAAATGACATCTTTACCGCCTAAAACAAGAAGTAAGCAGTGTTGAGATCAGACGATTTAAAAATCCACCATTCGTACGGAACCAATCAAATTTGAATGAAAAACCAATTATTGCCCAACGACAGTTGAAAATGAATATTATAAAGATGAATTAAATAATCTAAGCTAAACTAAAAATCCAATCAGAAAGCTGTACTGAAAATATCGATTATTTTCAAACTTATAGTTAATACAAAAAAGAAAATAACACTTACCTAGAAATTACAGAATATTAACGGGGAATAAAAGAAGACAGTAAATTTCTACTGCAATAAAAAGTAATTGCCAATTATTACACTAAGCCGCTATTTGACTTCTACCACAATATAACTGACCTGAAGTTTACTGAAGTAATATAGCAATTCAGGTAACCTAAAAGGTCCTGAATTGCAATTGACAGTGATAGTGATGTCTCCTGAAATCCTGTCATGTAAATCTAGGCGACATCGTTTATTCAGCCACATATGCATAATTGAATTTTGTTATTTCAATGTATGGGTATTAATATCAGATTAAATTGTTTTTAATAGTAAACAGGAAGATAAAAACTCTTCACTTTTTAATTGGCTAACATTTAATTTTACGTTAAGAGAGTATTTCGTAAGCTGCTGCATGTTTGCATTTCCTGTTTATTAAAGTTTGGTTTTGTGAAAATAACTAATACCGTTTTATTTTCAGTAAAAATATATTTAATTTACAAATAAATTTTCTAATTTAGAAATTTTCTAGTTTAGAAATTTTCTGATTTAGAAAATGACTAGAAAATTTTCTAGAAAAATTCT
>DWEJ01001616.1:0-12696 GCA_018245835.1 Mysoria sejanus stolli | reverse complement strand
AACGTGAAACGTGGGAGTGTTCTGCATTCCTCTGCCTACCTCTTCGGGGATTATAGGCGTGAAGATAAAAAAAAAAAAACAATCATACAGTGTATAGCTGAAGGAACACGTTTATCACCTCCACGCATCACAGTACTATGTAAACTTTTACAAAGAAGTGTTAAGTTGGTCTATCGTCATATGGCCAGCGTGGTGTACCTACTTATAGCTTCACGTCTTCAGTTTTCAAAAGAAACTACGCCCAGTATTACTCAACTAAGAAATCTACTTTCACGTAACAACTCAAAAGGAATACAGCTACGCAATAACTCACATATTCTGATTGATGATTTTTCTTATTAAATATTATGCAAGACGAATTAATTAAAAGCGCCAACAATATTCCGCACGAACAGAACACACGATCGGTACTAGAGAATAATATAATAATAGTATACAGCCGTATTCGTGAAACACAGACGCGAAACGACCGCGCGCTAGGAGATAACCATCTGCTGAGTTGCCTCCGTCCCCCTGTTTTCCGAACGTCGCGGGCTCAGTGGCTATTAATTCCTGTACCCTGTCACAAAGCTAACACACGCTTGGACGTAATGTGACGTATTTGCAAGTGTAATGTTATAAGCATCGTCAACTCAGCTGCTGGAACATAAATATTCATAAAGAACGCAGGTTCTGCGAACAAGTATATAAAATGAGATATTGGTTAGTATTGTTTATTATGTCTGCTTGCAATGCGATTCTCATTTGCGTAAGATGCGAATACATTTTAGGTGTAATTTATAAACGATTCATAAGTGATGTTTAATATGTTTAAAACATAGGTTTTTGATTAGTAAGCAAATTAATAATATGTAATTCATTTAGAAACTATTAAAACCATTCAAACATTTAACTTGTACTGACTTACTTCCAAATGAATTACATACTATTGATTAGATCACATGTAATAAATTGTATTGTAGTTATAATTGTTGCATTATTTACTCGTAATGTCGCAGAACAAACATGTAAAAATGCTAGAAATCATTAATTTAAACAATACCGAAATACATAAACATATGTATGTATGTTGTGTGACTGCCGAATGGGAGCTCCTGGGGTCAAATCCCGCGTCCTATTAGATTTTTTAAATTTATTTTTCCTTATAGTGGTTTGTAATTTATTTACGTACCTGATGTATGACAATCGCTTCATTTACATTTACGTCCCATTACGCAATAGCGTAATGGGACGTAAATGTAACTGGTGAAACGTGGAAGTGTACCACGCTCCTCTGCCTACCTCTTCGGGGATTACAGGCGTGATGGTACTTATGTATGTGTCACATGCGTGAAAGTGTTATTATAATATACATTAATCACTAATTATCATATTCATTTGCCAACCGTGTTTATTTAATACGGACGGAGCCAAAACCACAACAATTTGGCAGATCAACCGCAAAATTCGCGTGATTAATAGACGTCGATCTACGGGCCTTGTTTGTATGCAGGTGGTCATACAAAAAGTTTGGTAAAGGAATGTACGAGGACGGTACGGAAATCGAATAATGTCTTCCCTCACCTTGACTCTTAGCGGCAGTCGTCGTCGGCCGTAAAAATGTAAAATGAGGGGAGTCGTTAATAAAAATTCCAGTCTGAAACAACAAATTAAACGAAGCCGAGCCACTCGAAAAGCCATAAGTACGTACTCATCTCAATTGCCATCGATAAGAAATCCAAGCCATGGCAATGTATTCCGGGCACGTTCTGGCTTACGGTTTTTTCCGCTCCCAATACCCGCCGCCGCACGGCCTTTAAAACGAATTGACTCTTAAATTCTTCACAATGAAATGTTGTCTCGAGTTTTATTAAATCGACTGTAACCATTCCTGACATTACGCAAATGGCGGGTCCTCCCCTACATCTGTCGCAGGGATGCACCCCTTAATAAGTGTTAACACTCGCCGCCTGCTATGAACACTCCGTCCCGCTCGAGCTAAATCTCTACAAATTCTTGATACAAATTAATGCCGTGGAAGGACTCCGCAAGCGTCTTTTGTAATTTCATTTTGTAATACCGCGCCACCCCTACGAGCAAGGGATGGGATTACAATACGTAGAATTTACTCAACATATTTCCAACCATCTCGACAATTTCGCATTGATTACTGCGGATAGCTTCGGAATCAACGACTTTATATTTTCTTTAAAGTAATTCTGTCGATCGAATTTAATGCTGTTGTTAAAACTATTAACCTAACTCCATGTTAATGTAATTTAACATTCAATTTGCAAACTCGATTTTTCCAAAAATAAGACCTTTATTCATTATCTATATAAGTCATTAAAACCGATTTCAAATTTTACTATTGGTATTAGTATTATTAATATAAGCTGAAATAGTTCAATTGAATATGAATATGTTCATTTTCAGAACAAAGTTGATATTAAATAACTGCTCTAAATTTATGAGCTCTGCAGGTAATTTCATAATAATTAAATTGATATCATATTATTCACTGATTCAGATGTTCTCGCTGTTTCGCCCGCGTGGAAATCAGTGTGTCACAAAATTTTTCCCACGTAAATACCGAATTAATACGAATTCTAGGATGAAAAGTAGTTTATGTATTGCTCTACAGAGAAAGGAAAAAATTATATACCTAGACTAAAAAAATGCGCAGGCGAGCTAGGGGTGAAAGTCGATGTGCTCAACGTGGACGCCAGCTCAGCATATACTACTTACGTTACGTATACTTGATATTTTGAACAATTCACAGAATATCTTTATAAATTGTAGCCTATCTATTATTCTGTTGTATAAGCTATATTATTGTAAAGTTTCATTAATATCCGTTCAGTAGCTTTTACGTGAAAGAGTAACAAACATCCATCCATACTTACAAATTTTCGCGTTTATAATATTAATAGGAAATGGGATTGTACAATTTTAAATAATTTATGCTATAAATATACATATGTATGAAGAGAAAAAGAAATATCGACTAATAATATTGTCATTAGTAATTGAGTTTAATAAAACAATTATAACATTATAAACAATAAAATTTCTTGCTCGTTGATCAAACGATTGCAAGTGCCAATGCTGATCCAACGGTTCTCAGTTCAAATCCCAGGTCGGGTACAAAATTAATAATAATAATTAAATTTTAGTATCTTATATTTTCTAGTAAAAGCTCGAAGTCTAGATTTGTACCTGATATACGGCAATAGGCTCTAACCTTATTCCATATGGCGCCGTAAACGTAAATGACGAAACGTGAGTGTGCTAGTACACACCTGTATCTACCACCTCGTGGATTACATGCCTTATAGCACGGATTTGATTTGTAAATAAAACAATATATTCAACAATGTTCCTGCTAAGCTTTCAATTTAAAATTGCAATATTTCGGATACCGGCTTTATTTATCCTAATTCTCAATGACAAATGTCCAATAGTGAGACCTTAACAGATTCACAATTATGATAAAACCGGGACTGGAATCTCCACAAATATATTTTTATTTAGTTCATTGTTATTCGTCCTTTTAGGGCTTACTTATAAATAAACCATTGTTCCAAGTGAAACTAAATAACCTATACGAATGAACAATAAGTTCATGACTGGTTATACCAAATTGTTACTTTTATGTACATATTATATCCAAATGACCACATTATTATTGCTCATTCGTTGATTATATTGTGACAATAAATAAAGTATACAACTCAATATTGTAAAAAACCACGAGCCAGCCCGTTCGTACGGTGACTGATAAACTCTTGCGCCCGAATAAAATATTTGCGTGATGACATTAGTATTGTAGTGTAATTGTAATGTAATATAATTGTGTATTGTAATGTAATTGTTGTCAAAGAAAACAGCGTAAAAAAACATAGTCGCTGAATGTTCTTGTGTGTGAAGCATGTGAAATTTATCAACTCACACTGGGACAGCGTGGCAGACCATAACCTAAACACCCAGTAATCTAAGAGCGAAATGATAAGAACAACTAACATTGAATATAACAGTGAAATATACGCGGAAAAACTACAATAAAAAAAAAACAAAACTTTACACATTAATCTAAATTAAGTCACATTAAAACTGATATACAACCGTGATACTATAGACATGGCGATACGTTTCCATTTTTCAGACCATTAACTCTGGACAATAACACGGCTGCGGAGCGGGCCGAGTAAAATAAACGCCGGACGAGATAGTTCGCGACCGGTATCATCGCTGCAAATGTAAATGAACAATTAAAGCGTGCGCCGCTGCCATGGCAATGGTGATAATTATTTTAGTTCGCTGTCAGCGACGCTGTCAGTCGAATGGGCGCCCGTTGGAATGCCCTCGGAACCCGGTTCCACCATTAAACAGCGACACTTGTGCTGTTCGTGAATTATGATCAGCCAAGTTGGCCGCTTAACAATGGAACTACAGACGTAGGCCGCCGCGTCGCGACTTCGACGAGTTCGATTCTGCTGCGCTATTGTTTCCCACTGAATCACCGTTCATATTACATTCGAGGTGAAATTTTGATTTATACGTTACTCGGTTACCGGCGGTGAACGAAGGGAGTTTGGATGAAAAGCTCCCATTGTGTTTAGAATCTTAGATGATGGAACGTTTCTGTAGAACTGCGCCGTAGTATTATAATGCACTTGTGAATGCACTGCACATAAAAAATGCAGTATGTTCGTGACAGTATTCAATTTCCTCAAACTGTGTATAACTATTTTAATCTATAATGCTTATTAAAGACACTGTAAATGCCATATAAATAAAGATCTTAGGATTTTTTCATACACATTTTCCCAAATTATAATAAAAAATCCCAAATTATCTAATTTATCCCTAAGCGAAAGTATGTAAACCGGGCGTCCATCCAGACTCTCAGCTACTGCTAAAAATGTAACTAAGAAAAATGCAATAGTGCCCGAATCGCGATTTGAACCCTGGACTTCTCGATCGGCAGTGACTCTTTCAACCAACACGACCAAGAAGGCACTCATTAATCATTAAATATAAATGGGCTTTATTTGAAAACTAAATTTTACATACGAAACCAACTGAACTATGCAGTATTTGGAACCAACACTGCTGGTCGCCCGCCACAACAATCACAGAACAATTAAGGAACGCTTCACACCCTAAATATCTTCATCAAATTATAGGTAGCTCCCTGTTTGTAGTTGTATCGCCGACGGAAGTGAACGACCCACTTGCTGTTATAACAAGTATAACATAACATCACGCCTGTGATTGTCCGAAGGAGAGTTGTATTCCCACCTTTTGCCACTAATGTTATACGTCTAGCGCAATACAGGGCGAGTCTAGCGTCATACAGCGGGCAGTACCCCAGACTCCATGCTCAAGCTGCTACTGGAATTTTTAAACTAAAAAAACTCAGTAATACTATACTCTACCCGGGAATCGAACCCAGGATCTTATGCTTAGCGCTCGCGCTTACAACTACTCAACTGTCGGAGGCAATCGACCGCATTGCAGGGATAAATTAAATAAACGATACCGACATCAGTTATGTATCATATCAAATGTGTTAAATATTCTGTTGATACATTTTATGCTCACTAAATATAAAACCATATTTATTGCACTAGCTGCCTGCACGTCTAAAAGCAGTATAGATTGCCACGTGTCGAGTGGTTGAATGCGATCTGCCGATCGAGAGGCCTGGGTTCAATCCCGGGTACCACCTATTGGGACGGAAACGTAACTAACGATTCGTGGCACTACACTACACTCCTCTGCTCGCCTCTTCGGGTATTACAGGCGCGATGTTACGTTTTGTTATATATTCATTATATTGTAAAAAATATCGGTGCTCCCTACCATACCCATAAAAGAGCTGGCATGAATATATAACAATAGCGACTATCAGATGCAATAAACATAACAGTACTGACATCCGTCAAACGGGAGACGATAATGTCATTTATCGATTCGAAGCTCATTTGTGAACTCAACAGCTACACATGCAGACAGCGGCAGCGCGGAGCCGCGGGAACTGGAATGGCTCGCATTCGGCAGCGATACGAGCGGGGAATGCTTTCAGCGCGTAATTCAGTTAAACGCGTAATTTATGACTATCCAAATTACTGCCGTCACTACTGCCGCATATCTAATATGATAGCGAACTATGCAACGTTTTAGCGTGCATTTAGTACGGTATGTGTTTATTGTTTGGTATTACACGATCTCCCATCGCGGCTAACACTAACAGTTCTTATAAGAACTGTTAGTGAATTATTGTAATTTAACTGTGTGGCCTAATCAATTATTTTGGCGTAAAACAGGATTGTGTGAAGACGAAGCACGCCTGGTTAGTTAAGCTAAAGACATTGGCATATTACATTATTTGACGTGCTACCTACCCTATCGAACCTGACATGACAATATAATAGCAATAATAATAAATTCTAATAATCTGAACGCTTGTCAGTCTAAAAGCACCCCAGTATCTAATGACGGTATGATTAAGAGGTCGAGGATACTAATGATATCAATTGGAAGGACACTGGACAATTTATATTTTTTAAATCGAAAAATCCTAATCAATAACTTTAAGTATATGTACGTACTATATTATCTTTTTCGTTCACAAAATTACCATGCAAACGAATATTAACATAATGGTTACGATTCAAGCTTGACAAAACGGTTAACACAATTTGAAGTTTTACAACATATGTACTTGTTTTTGCTCTTAACTACTAATGTTATATTGTTTATGCTACATTTTGAAACTGACATATTGAGTACTAAGTTAATATAAGAGGATACTACCTGATTATAATTTTACAGATGCCTGACTTTAAAAAATGCTAGTGGTCCAACAGTGGTCCAAATGCAACTATATTTTGTTAGATTTTAGGTTTAAATAATATTGAAGTTTTTCTGTCAAAGAGTAAGGCTGCCTCCGTAAATCTCTGCCCTGTACTAATATCTGACTATTATGTCTAACATTGATAACATCATTACAGTAGCATGAGAGTTACATTGTTTTATTAAGTTTTTACTAATCACCTAAAAGTTTTGACTAATCCCACTTAATCTCTAAACAATTTCAACTGTATCAAATTTCATAGGTATTTATCCGTGCGCGCAACGTAAAAAAGTAATATAAAGATATATTCTATATAAATAAATGTGCATAGTATTGGGACACACTAGTATTGGGAATTGTGTGAACCTTGTCCCACAATGATTACACTTCGCGTGAACTGTTTCTATACACGGTTTAAGAACTATCAGTTTAAACCCAATTAAAGTCATAGTTTCAGTTGTGCGCTTGCAGTTAAGGTGTGTTAATATAATTGTAAATACAAATGTTGTTTCTGTTATTCCTAGATCCTACAACCTACACGTGATATTTCATACATCCTCATTTGTAGTTTAATTGTTTTGTTATTGCACAGTGAGTTTCAGTTTCAACAATTATTAAGTCAGATGAAAACAACCTTGATAATGACAAATGCAAATATGTACTAATTGCGGCTACGTATTTTTTTTTATCCTTGATAAGTATCAGTAAAAAAATTAAATTTTGTACGTACGAGATATTAGTGTGCTCATTTTGTCTAGAAATAATACAATATGAAATGTTTTAGTGTAGTATAATAAAAAAACATCTTATGCAAAGTAAGACATGAATTGAATTTTTTTTTCATGACCGACACAATCTCAGTAGGTGTTGTTCTAATTCGTCACCGCCCACAATCTGAACGAAATAATGAGACAATATTAGGAATTTGTTCACCTCACATAATGTAATACACCCACTGCACAATATTACATTATTATTATATAATATTTAAATAAATTCCTGGTTCGTAGTGTTTTAATATATTATCACTCCAGGTACCCAACGGGGAAGGCAAACAACTCCCAATGGCATTCCTTACTGAACTTCTGCGCTTAATACATTCATCACTCTGGTTAGACTTAAAATTATTGAAATATAAACTATACGAAAGCTTACAAATATTCTCAAATACCAAAACGATTCATTGTTTAACTTCGTGACTTCGCTAGCAATAGTAATACCAATACTTTAAATAATCCAAAGAAAAAAACAATAACAAAATCAAATAATATAAACGAATTCAATAAATTGCTGGTAACGTATAACAAAATAACGTTTTTAATAATCCTAAAATTGTTGATATGTAATTACAAAATATTTCGATAAGTAAAACAAAAATTATTAACAAAACTATTTCCAATCGCATACCTGATATATAAACACTATTTTAACTATATCCATATAATATAAAAACTAATGCAGTTTAAAGAATCGAAATAAAATACTGAACTCTTCTTAATACATTCCTATACAATAATAAATATCCTATACGTAATATATTCCTATATACTATACAATAATAAATATCCTATACGTAATATATTCCTATATACCTACATATTATGTTTGACTGCTCCCAATGAAAATATTTCAAAACATTTATAATACAAGAAACAATTCGTCATATTTTGAAAGAAAGCTAATCAGTTAAAAACGTTTCAATAAAAATAAAAGAACAGCCATTCAATGAATTAATTTTATCATATTTTTAAACAGACGTTTTAATGTTTTCAACTAAACCTAACTTCAGTTTATACTTACAGACAACTTTCTGAATTTCTTGGCTTTTATTTTAAATAAGTATTCAAATACCAATTAAATAAAATTATATAGTGCTCTTATGTAAACTTGTCAAAAGACTTTTTTTGCATAATTTACATACAACTTAGTTAGTTGAATTGTATCCGAGATTGTAAAACCATAATATAAAATCAAGCGAGGGACTTATGCACTGCAACACAGCTTGAAAGTTGAATAACTTGTTCAATATCTTTTGATAATTATTCAAGTCTAAAATTGAGAATATAAATATTTTTCTTCATAGAAGTTTCTAGAGCCTTATAATGTAATTAATAATGTAAGAAAGTTTTGATAATTATAAAAATTTCAAAGTTATGAAAATTCATTATATGTAAATTTCTTGATAAGTTGTACAATGTATCAATATTTAAATGTAAAATAACTATGATTCTCAAAAAAAAACATTTAGAAGTATACTATACAAATTTAGGAAAGCTGTAACTTCCTACAATTTATTTAAATCGTGAAATTTTATAAAAACATAAAAAAAATTACAACTATCAAGACGCGTTTAAATTGACAACAAACTTACCTGAATTGGTAAGTGAATTGTCTCCAAGTCCAGTGGAAGTGTCGACATCGGCGCGGACGTGGCCCGCGGCCGCCAGCAGCACCGCGCATGCCCACGCGCATGCCCACGCGCAGCGCGGCAGCGTCGTCCGCGAGCGGCGCGCACCGCCCCGGCCTGCACGCTCTCCACGCTCGCCCATCTCACATCACCAATCAAAACTCGAGTCCAAAAAAGTTTAAACCACACAAGAGTACAATTTTCTTTTTCAATAAAAAGTTCAACGCAAACTATCGAAAACTATTTTGTAATCTATACAAAGCTCTATGTCGGATGTGCAAGGGAAAACGTAATTTAAAAACAATGAACAGCTTTTCCGAAGTTGCGTAAAGACATCGGCTAGTTTACGTCGGCTCAGCGCAGAGGTGGTCGGGTGACGAGGATGTGGCGGCGCGGTCGCGGCAGCACTGGCCGCGGCTCCACATTGCGGCCACGACCGGCTCCTCCGGAGTCACATCGTCTCACACCCGGCTGCAGGAGGGCCGCGGCGCGCGCAGGCGTCTCGCCAACCAATCGTGCCGAGGGGGAGGGCCCGCGCGTAAGACGCACGGAAGTATATGCGAAGGCCTATGTACAGTGATGAAAGCGGACAGGTGGTTTTCACGTTCGTAATTATGCGTTTGATAAGTTATTGCCAGGTACGTAAAATATGTTAAAACGCCCAAGTGCTTAAGATAAGACTGCGCGAAGAAATTCTTCTCATGCGCATAAGTACTCTGCGAAATTCACGCTTTAAATAAAGAACTTTCAATGAGTATTCCAGTTTCCGCTGCTAGCGCGTAACTTTCAGTCTTGACCTTCAGTTGCGCTGTACAGCATGTCAACAATAACAACAAGATATAGCCGGTTTTTTTTGGAAATTAAATTCTGCAAATACAATTACATCGAGATAAAAGTCTGACAGGTGAAAATTGATTTCTTTTCTCTTTTAATACATTCACAGCAATGTTGATTTTTGTACACCTGTTAAAGAATTAAATTAACATTAATAATAATGAAAAATTTCCACTATATCTGTACTTTTTAGTGAACACAATATTGGTTCTAAAAATCATGCCTTGGAAATAACCATCATAATTAATATATCTTAACATACAGAAGTACTATTATTCTATTTAAATCACATTTACAAATACATACACAACTTAATAACATGTTCAATTTAGAAGTACTTTTTGATCCACTATAACATAATATACTCGGATTTGATTTTTGGAAGTAAGGGATTCTGCAAACATGAATATAAGAAATTTTACTTAAATACTTTCATTAACAATTCGTATTAGCCTTCTTTAAAATTAATACGATGTGTACATGTTGTCTTTTTCTTAGAGATCAATCTGTGATACATACTTACTTAGTGTTAAT
Source organism: Mysoria sejanus stolli (assembly GCA_018245835.1). Taxonomy (NCBI): domain Eukaryota; kingdom Metazoa; phylum Arthropoda; class Insecta; order Lepidoptera; family Hesperiidae; genus Mysarbia; species Mysarbia sejanus. Next base: position 2,080 of record DWEJ01001616.1, on the reverse strand, counting down.
TAAATAAATCTACCTTTTTATTCTTTATTAAACGGCAACCCTTTGTATGAATGGGCGATATGTATATTAATAGCATTCTCTGCTAGCCCACCTTTGGACTAAGCAGAGAAACAATAAAAATAACGTGCACGAACTGCAGAAAGGGGGAAAACTGTTAAGATGTGAAAGAAACGTGTTTTATTTATTTATTATTATTATTCAAACTATCTGATATTACATGTACGTATCCCAATTTGATAGAAAGTTAAGAAAAACATTTGTACTTAATTATTATTCTAGTACGATTTCTGTTTCACATACATGGAATCCCTGTAGTGACGTGGAACCAACTAATTGAGACCAACGAATAAATGTACTTCTAATAATGTTTTTTGAGTCTTTAATTTATTTTTTTTAACAAAACAATCAAATATTTGTAATTGAAGATGAAAATTATAAATGTAGAGTCCAAGTGATTAAATAAAGCATTGTTCACGGATAATATTAAGTTCTAGGGTATTTTATTAGATTTCTTAACCAAATCAAATGAAATATCAATTTGGGTTCCCGCTATTTAAACATTTTTTTTGCGATATGAACAGATCTAATTTAAAAATAGCCAAAATGGCTTTTTAAAACTTTTTATTAGACACACATATATATTTTTTCAATTATTTCTGTTTTATATAAATTACTGTTCAAAAATTCATTACCTCAAAAGCCGTTTTCTACACATACCATATTGAGCTCAAATGTAGAGTTTATTGTTTTTGATTACTAGAGGAGACTTATAAGAAATCTTGGTATGGAGATAAGATTTTACATTACTTTATTTATTAACGCTAAAAGCAGTAAAGAATAAGGCAAAATATTATAACGATCGCAAAATAATTAATTAGCATTGTATTTACTACTGATGCCAAAGCTATTATAATACAAAGAGAACATCTTACGAATTCATTACACGAAACAATTGTTTCAGGGACATAGTTATTTATGAATTCGTATTAAGGACGCCACCTTTGTTATGTGAAACATCTTATGTGCGTATTAAAGAGAAATATGGGCGTAAACAAACAGATTCACTCGCGCTTTTTATCAATATGTACAAACAAGTCACTTCATTTATATGTTTGAATTGGAATCGAATGTCGGAAGTCCGAAATTGACATGCATATATGAGTGATGAAAGGTAGAAAAAGAACTGAAAGGTAGAAAAAGATCTGGTTTGTAAGGATGGACATATTCGGCAGGCTGTGACCTCTGCCTACCCTGTAAGGGGTCTGGCGTGAGAGTTAAATAATAATAAAATACTCACAAGCTTAGAATATATTCAATGAGCCCACAAGAGCACTCTTTTCTTAACAGATTTCTCAGTACGCACGATTGACTGCTATGCTGCCAAAGTATAACCAAATCCACTTGTGGGAATAGCTATGCTGGTAATGCTTACGAGTCTAACGCCTTTACAGTATTATCAGTGTCTTTTACGTAGATCAAGTTGACAATATGAATATGCATTAATAAGTAATGATGTATGTCTTATGAATCGCCATAACCAGAAGACTCAGGTAGCTGATACAGTTACAGTTCTATAAAGGAGGTTAACATAAAAAAAATTTTCGAGAAAATCTTGCAACCAGTGTCCTTTTAATAGACTTTAAATATGTTTCACGTCAAAGAACATACTACACGCGTAGTCAACGTTTATTATAACGTTAGTTATGGTCATGCAAGGTCATGCAAAGTTCTTGTACGTTACAGTAATGCACATAGAAAGCCCCACAAAGCGCACATCAAGTCATATCTGCCATCTGTCACTTGCTAACAACTACTATCATTCTAAGTGTTCGTTATCGTACGAACTCTATCAATTTCATCAACTCTATCAACTAAATCAATTCTCTCTCATCAACCTCTATTAACTGTGTAATCTCTAGCACCTCTATAAACTCTATCAACCTTTTTCAATTCTAACAATGTTTATCAAATCTATCAGTCTGTATTGACTCTACCAACCAAATTTTGTAAACCGCATGGTCTCACCCCGAACCGGAAAAAATTAGGTATAAGGTAGAAATTTGAATATCGAAGATTTAAT
>DWEJ01001615.1:0-12696 GCA_018245835.1 Mysoria sejanus stolli | reverse complement strand
GGTTGGGGATCGCAGGGCACGACTTCTCGCACCGCCTTCGCTGCTGCCCGTCGGCGGTCAGGGTTATTTAGCCGTGCTTATGTAGGCTGCGCTATACCGCAATCAGCCGGTCGCCAGAGCCTCGTCTGTTGCATAGCAGGGTGCACCTCGTGCAGGTGAGGTTAGCTTGGGCTGGAATTTTGAGCCCCTTACACCCCTTTCATCTTTACATTTTTACGCTATTGTCAGAGAAAATCTGTGGATTATTCATATCATTCTACTTGAAGCTTACTACTTACCTTAAACAAAAGAAACTGAAATATAAGGATATTGAGAAAAATGAGAATATTCAATAAATAGCCCCAAGGTTTTACCAAATTTAATAAAATAATAAAAGTTGAAACGTCATGAAATGTACACAATGATAACAGTTCCAATAACTATTTATAAGTCAAAGTAAGTTTAATTATACATCTAATCTGCATTTTATTAATATACAACAGAAAAATAAAACGGATATTTTTTTTATTATTTACATCATTTATAATTATTTTCTAAGAAGGCGTTCCTAAACACTGGTAGGTATTTACATTTCACGAGGATATAAAAAGCTTATTAACCAACGAGTGAAAACAAACAAATTACAATACGCTAAAACTAAATTAATCTAACACAATCAATATTGAAAACAATTACTTATACATACGCACTTAATGCTTTTTTAATTTCTTTTGAAAAAACTTTTAAATGAACATACTATGTAGCTTATCGGCTGCAATTGACGTGTCTAGTGACTTACAAGATTCAAAATATACATATATATTATTTAGTATTTGAAAGTCAACAGTCGTCCTGGCTTGAGTCGTAACATTTTTCAGACAAAGTACTGATGATAATTTATCACGTTTCTGATAACATTAAGGAACTGAGAAGTTGGGTGAGCGAAATTGTTAACAACATCACACTTAATGTAGACGCCTCGGCTGAACTCCTCACTGGAACAAACAAGCTTTGTTATCATTTGTGTTAATGGAGAGACCTCTTGGGGCATAGAACGATAATTACTACAGTCGTTAAGAATTCAAGTATGGTTGGTGGGGGAGGGATTAAACAAAAACGTAAGTTACTAATGTGTTAAGAAAATTGTAATGATTTCGTTGAACATTCTTTTGCTTAAAAACATGTTGAAAGTTCCCCGGCAAAATGTAACCATTATGTTTAAAGTAGTTAATTTTATATCTTATACTTAGTAGAGGGTAAATAGGGGATTAAAAACCATATGCTGCTGTGTTAAAAGCAGGTCTGTAGCGTCACTTAAAATTATAGAGATTGTAGAGGTCATAGGTGATAGAGATTGTAGAGATCGTAGAAGTTGTAGCGGTAGTGAAGATTGTAAGAGTGATAGATCTTGTATAAGTGGTAGTTTTGTAGAGGTTGTAGAAGCGATATATTTTTTTAGAGGTCGTAGAAGTGAAATATTTGCATAAGTAGAGGGAGAGGTAGCAGTGGTTGAAGATGTGGTACAGTTTGCTGAGGATGCAGTTGTCGAGGTGGTAGTAATACGAAAGGCGGTAGAGCTAACATAGAAGTACTTTTAGCCAGTTCACAGTGTTTTAGAAAATTTATCAAAAATCCCAGTTAAAGCGTTAATGTTTGGGCACATGGAAACACTCATAAAAAATCCCATTAACGTTCATCAGCTTTGTTTAACGGTCATTGTTTAACGTCACAGATCGTTTGCGGTGCGCCCGCACTTAAGGGCTAAGGGTGCTCAAATAGTTTAAAAGGTGATTTAATCCTCTGTGTAAAGTTTGAACTCGGTTTGCCATAGCCCCTTCCAGTCTACTTCAATGTATACGGCTTAAATTAAATCCACGTTAAATAAATAGAATGTGCGACGAGTATATATTACGCATTAAGAGACATCCGCGAGTCAAATAGCTATCTGTAAAGTGATTGGACTGAAATATTTTATCAAGTCTATTTTTTTTTACTTACTAAAAACAAATAAATTGTTTCCAGTACACCATGTATCGATAGTTTTTCTTATAATAAAATATGTATTCAATATGATTTGAATCTTTTTTTAAGTAAAGAAAGTATCAAATAACCAGGCAAAAGTTACGAATGAGCGGCCATATAGGTACATCTACAATTGACTTGGAACAGGATTGTAGGAATACTATCGTTAATATTGGTCATAAAGTCATGCCTATATTCCGTAGTGAATTTTTACGAACACCAGTTATGTCTTATATCCCAATATGCTGATCAAAAGCTGATCCATCTCGTATACACAGGACGTATAGATATAGGTACCGCGCTACTATTGGCCAATTTTTATTAATATGAAAGCATACTTGCCCGATCCGAGAATTGGTCTATTGAAATTAACAACGTAATAGTTATTTTATTGATTTAATTATAAAAATCATAAATTAATGTAATAATATAATAACAGCTCATCTACATATAAAGTGGATATTTTTTACATTTACGAGTAGTAAGTTGTTACTGCTTATTAACTTACATTTTATTTATAAATACAATTATTTAAGTTCAAAAATAGTTACTTAATATTTTTTTATAACTAGTGATAGAGCAGCGATAGAAATTCAACGGTAAATAATAACATTCTAAGTAAAAGCATTAATGAGGGTCTTATGTCAAATAATACACTTCTATAAATCTTTCTGTTGGCCTACTGTTTACCTACAATCCGTTACGTGTATTTATTTTACATTGACAGTATGAACGTAAACACTTAATATTTTATTTAATAAATTCAATATCATGTATTTTTAGGACATATATATTTGCACTCCTTTTCTATATAAACTTTGACTACATATATAAATTCCTACGTCCTCGTAATACTCCTAAAAGGGACACAAACATTTCTCCTCACATATTATCGTATTATTATAGTGACAAATCAGTCCTGTTGACGTTTACGAGCGGAATGTAGTAACTCATTCGTATAAATTAAATCTGACACATCTGAGACCCGGTCTCCAAATCAACACATAACACGAAACAATATAATCCGTTTATGGGTTAATTGTTCTCAACAGCGTGCGGCGATAGACTTCACATTGGATGCTGGCAATCCAATAATACCTTGGGGCAAGTTACGGTTGTAATGTTCAGAAATGTAACGGAACGAGGGTTATTGGACAATTGCGGGGGAAGTTTAGTACCTACGAATAAGCATCATACAAGATTTTTTTAGTATATTTAGTATGGTAAACAGGCAGATGTGTCACTTAATCATGAGTGGTCACATTGGGATATAATAATTTGCCGCACGCGAAGGGAGTGGCCATGCGTTTCCAACTGTGAAGAAATGCTTTTTAAAATTTATTTTGTTTCAGAATTTATACGGCTTTCTATAATTTTAGTATCAATGTGAACGTTAACATATATCTATTCTAAAATGTATTAACTTACTATTTGCTGCTTATTACATGAGTTGGATTTATTTATAATAAGGTTACATATATACGAACAATTGTTAAAAATCTATTACGTCTCATGAATTATTGTTCTAAGGCTTATACCACCGAGATACTGAATTAAATTATTGAATAGCGACTAAATTCTGTTCAGCGATTTCGGGACTTTCAACAGGCAGACAGATTAATTACCAATTAATACAGTTGCGTCAATTTATTCTATGAATTCGAAAATTCTATTTAAGATTGGAGTGTTTTTTGTACAAAATTGAAATTAGTTTTTGTAACTCAATGAATATTTAAGGTTTTTCGATAGCTTCATTAGATGTAAGTTATTTTAGCATTGTAAGTTATGACTGAAATATTTATAACTGTATGTATATTAGGCAACAATGAACTTTTAAGGATTTCTTAAATATTTGTTGATGGTGATTGCTACGATCTTTATGTGATCGTTCAGAACCTTTTTAAGGCCTTCAGATAGATTCAAAACTTGCCACGTTATGACGGAAATCTTAGTGAGTCAAGCTTAGACTTGTTTTATTGAACATTATGTTATAGCTATATTGACTGTCTCGTTCGTAGTGTTGGTTGCAAGTGAGACTCCCGATCGGGGCGTCCTGGGTTCAAATCCCCGATCGACCATTATTGGACTTTTCTAACTTAGACTTTCTTGTAGTGTTTCGAGGTCTGGATTTATGCCCGATCCGTGGCAATGAGGCTCACCACCTATTCCATAGAGGGACGTAAACATAATTCGTGACACGTGGGAGTGTACTGGATTCCGTTGCCTACTCTTTCGGGGATTACAGGCGTGATGATACGTATTAAGCTACAGTTACGTACTTTCGAATATGCCACAGGCCTTTGGGCGGTACTCATCTTTCACCAAAAAGGGAGTGGACCACATTACTTCGCAGTAGAAATATTTATTGATGAACTCCAATAGAATTCTGAATAAGTCCTTGAATATTTCATCTTTAACTTGAATATTTCATCTTTAACTTCTCTATAGGCATATATAATTTTTTAAATTATATGATAGGCTAGCCTTTATCTACAACACTGCCTAATGGCGAGCACAGATGCGCCCTAATAATGCTTGTATACGATAAAAATGTTGATCTTTGTGTTAAAGAATTCTAGGTTTTTGTATCCAAAAACACAGGTGTTGGAATAGAGTTCTGCATTTTAACTGTGCATAAGAAACAAAAAAGTATTTTATTATGAAAATAATTTTTTTTATTATTATTATCTTTATTATTTTATTATTATTAAAAAAGGTAATAGAGTCATGGCCGTGATGTAAGAAGGTGCACTTACTCGTATATACCATAATCGTAATATCTCGTCCACTAATCGGCTTACTCTATGGTTATATAACATTATCTATATGGTTATAACATTGCATGTGTATTGTCCACTTGTCGCTCTACATGCCATATGTGAATAACGTAATTTTACCCGCGCATTAGTCACGCCAGATGCCTCTGCAGAGCTTTATACACGAATGGCCAACGGTTATACAATACAATTATTGTGCTAATTTCAGTAATAACTGCTAAAACATTACATTTATTCAGGTCAAGAACTGCTACGAACTCACAAAATTTTACTAGGCAATTGAAAATCGCGAATAATTTATTCTCACACAATCAAAATGAAAATATTAAATGACGCTGTCAACGTTTCTAGATTGAGAGCACTTTCTTAATTTTTTTTGTAAATAGGGCATTGGCATTTCAACTTTATACATTACAGTATTTGGACTCAATCGTTGGTCGTGTTGATTGTAAATGGGATTGCCGATCGGGAGGTCCTGGGTTGAAATTCAACATCGGGTGCTATTAATGACATATGTATATAGAATTAGTAATGTCTCGTGGGATCGTAGCTAAAATATTGAGTTCATGTATTAACTTTCATAATAAATGTTGCCTTTGTGATTTTATGAAGTATATTGATACTGAACTATTTTTCATTCCAACCGACTTTAGTGATTAATAGTCGCACCTAAAAGGTTCCAGCACTTAAGGTATTTCGTATTAAATTGAAGCCTCGACCGTTACTTGACAAAACATTAGTTGTCTGTGTGCGGTGAGGCGCAATGGATGATTTATTTTTCAGTTAATTAATGGTATTACATATACTATTCATAGAAAAAAACGTATTGAATACAATTATAATATAGTTGCTTTAATACTTTTTTATAGCAGGCCAACGAACATATTCAAAATTTTTGTATGTTAAAATTGTTGATTTGATTTACAAGTAAATGTTCGATTTTCGAATAAATTTTCATTTACAGATTTTGACATTCAACTTAATAGACCTGTCTTGGATTGATATTCTATATCAAATACCGCATACAAACCACTGTGAAGTTAAGATATTACAACATACCTACACACAAACTTATTAAATGTAGTCATGGAAGTTTGTCATCTCATAAGTTCCAGAAGTTCTCGGAACAATTCAGAAACGACTTTAACGCTACATTTGAACAATACGTGTATGCTGTACTTAGTTTTGCTATGAATATTAACTTGCCGTTCTCATTTTTATGTACTCTTACTTTTGCAATCAATCTGAATACAAGTTTGGGAACAATATGAAACATATTGTTCCCAAACTTGTATTCAGATTTTATTATAAGAAAATCTGTTTTTAATTACAATACACATCTTTCATTGTTCTACTCTAATTAGCCCTGATGTCTGGTTGCAACTGCGACTGTTTGCGAAGTCGCGGGTTTGAATCTCAGGTCGGTATTAATGATTTTTTATAACTTAAAGGTTTATTAGTGGCTCGATTCCAGCGTAGGACGTAAACTTGAATTGATTGGTCGTGGAAGCGTATTATGTACACTCCTCTCCCAACTCTGCTATAAAGACAGATACAAAGAATCAATCAGTAAATACATTATATCATTCAGGTCTCGGCTATTAATTATGTCAATTGAATTTTGATTTAAGCGAGGGCAGTACGGGAAGGGATGTCCGGGGTGTGAGTTATCATCTTACAATAGATTTCATAAACCGACTCCTGTAACTTAGGGATTCTGTTGATTGGTATTATGATTTAGTAGTTAATAATCGATAATCTTAAACACAATTTGCACTATAACTTTTTGGCATTAGCTCAATAAGTCACGCCATACACAATATTTATATGTATAATAATTACCTATATAAAGACATCTGTTTTTTATAGGCGATATATTACGCTCATAAAAATTATAGCATAATCCGTCTATAGACATATTTACCACGTTTAACCCTTCATGTAGATTAAAAAAATACCAGATCACATTGGTACCTTGACAGATTCATGACACAGGCTCTTGTACGGAAATGAGTTTCCTTTTCAATCTGTCTATATTATCGACGTATCCTTTAGTAATTGACATTGGTTTTATTGTATTTTAATGACACATATTTTCCGCTCAAACATACACTGAACATTGATTTCATGCGTGATATTAAGTATAATAAATGTATTGAAACGGTTTCACATATGGCAATCTAGTCATAAAGTAATCAGAGCCGGTGTCGTAATGATCAAACGATAATAAATTACACATAAGCATATCGTGATACTTATATAAATCATTTTTTATATCTAAATACAGGAAGAATACTTAGCTCATCATATTAATATTTTTCCCATGTGGGAATCGAACCCACGACCTCCGCTGAGTGGATATTATTTATCATAAAATCAAGGGACTAGTCGACATCAGCACCAAGAACTCACCTAACAGCATAGCTTCTTTACTGTCCGAGAGTTGGCTGTTGCCGACAACAGCCTCACTGCCTTCGCGCCACGAGGGTGCCACTCGGGCTGTGCAGCGCACCTGCATGGTCCTGCCGGTAGGCACGCGTAGGCCCAGCGCCGACGATAGGAGGCCATGTGAATGCTGGATTGGCTGGTATTCAACCAGCAGCGATGGATCAGTGACCTGTGGAGTCAATTTTGTAGTTCAATCATACAAACATTTATACTTTACTTCAGATAACTTAAGTTTACTTTGTAAGACATAGGCAATAAAAAAACTACCGATTTTAAATTAAGGACAAGCTGCGACAAATTAATCTTATAAAACATGTTCGATCGAAACATGGATCTATTGAAACGAATCGCTTACAATACTTTCAAAGATCAATAATTAAAATAGGACATCGCATAATAAAGAACTGAACATTGTTTTGGGTGACCGTATACTTAGATAAAACAAAGACATAGCTATATTGGAATAAAGGTCGATGAAGGCGAATATAATAGGAGTTTAGTGAAATTACAGCCACTAACAGATTGTTAATCAGTAGGGCATTTATAACTTTTTTAAAGTTTCAACTCCCAGCAAAATCTTCATTTAGGCCAGCCGCGTTGGGATTTTCGAGTTTTTACTTTACACTTTTTGGATATTAGTTAGGTATTCTCGCGAGGGTAATCTTTTACATTTTTTTTTCGCGAGCTTTATTTCATTTGAAATTATTTCACAACCTTGACTTGTATTTTTTTGTATAGCGGGAAAAATGTTCAGACTTCGAATACGTGTCTGGGATAAAGAATTTCGTGAAAAAATTTCGTACACAAGCAAAATTTATACCCTAAAGTGATTCATAGAGTAAATCGGATGAAGTCGTGCCTGATCATAAATATTTTTTGAAAACACACCGACGCTACATGCAAATATCAAGTTATGCAAAATTGTTATTTGCATAGCTTGTAACTTTATTATGCTGTCATAGAATTATAGTTGTTGTCAGTTGATTTACAATGTTGTTCTATTTTTGTTATAGAATAACATACCTAGGTATTTGTGTTTTTTGTTTGTTTCTTCTACATTTACTATATTTTTATTTGTAACCTACAAATTTGGATACTCCTGGTCGATTGGGTTCTGATGTCCTAATACGTAATGTTTATTTTTTTTTGTAAATAAAAATTGTTATTACGCAGCGATTTACATACTGAAGCACAATAAATATACATATTTTTATTATTATTTGAAAGCGATGTACAAAATTTTTATGCACTCCATAGTTTTCAAAGTACGTCTATCATTTCTATCCGAGGTTCGTTGTTTTAACAACTGGGTCAAAACCTGCATTTACAGTAGCTCTTTCAAAACATTTCTACAGATCCGGTACCCTTTTCCCAATTTCGCGTTGATATCCTAACCAATCCTGTAGGATTTTGAACAGGTAGGAGTTCGGAAGCGTATCAAAACTTTTTCCACAGTTTTACGCAGTATTAGAACGGAAAAATCGTTTTGTATGAACACTTTTTCAACACTGGAAATAGTTTGTAGTGCCAGAATGGAGAACGGTCTTAGTGCATGTTGAAACATTTTGTGATATAGTCCGAATTACATTTTGTGAGCTTTCAGTTTTTTATAAAATATTTCCTCTAAATTTTATAATATATTTACTAGAAGCAAATTGCTTATTTTAACTTAGCTATTTCAGACATGATATCAAGAAATTGATATCGATCAAGAAGATCAAGGCAGCAAACATACCATAAATTAAAAAAAAACCTAAGTTCGAATATTCAGGTATCTTACTTTCTTCTGTGAAGTTTATTCTTTTCTTTCTTCTGTAAAGTAAAGTTTATTTTTGTAAAGCTTATGTCAAAATTAACGACACTAGAATCGTTTTCAAATGATATTTTTAGAAAAATAATTAACATTGAAAAATGACGACATACCCATTAATAATGTTCTCGGAATCAAAACGGTTTATTAACTGACAAGTTTAAGAAAACAACGCTACACAAAACTTGGGTTTGTGCATATAAATGTACTTTTATTAATAAGCTCGGTATTATCCCATCAAATGTACTTTAACAGTGCACAAGGTATTTTAATTTCAAAACCGTATCTAGCATACAAACATAAAGGGAGTAAGCTGGAACCGTCATCTCTGGACGTGTTGACATTTTGTGACACCATAAGAGTGGCCACTGTGTTTTCTGTAGCAACGCCTACTCTGAAGAGCGTCATGTTATGACGGTTCGGAAATAAAGCGAATGAAAATTTCTTTCACAGTTTAAATGTACACGTTAAAACAATGACGCATATGAATTCTACTGGTGTCGATGAAACCTCATTTTGCAGTGAATGCTGGGCTTAAGTAAGCATGGATGTCATCTCATTCCTTCAAAACCTACCCAGGATAATGTCAATAAGATAGGCTATTACGTAATCTTTAATAATAAATAAAACTCATGCGAGTAATTTTATAAGCATTGGTCATTTTTGTCTACCGTGTAAGAATTTGTAATATAATATTATTTATATTTGTTGTATGTGTTCCTTATTAATATTTGGCACTAAAGTGTTATTGCCTACCCTGTAAGTAAACTAGCGTGATAAAATAATAATAAAAACAAAATTTAATATACCTTCTCTCCGTCGATGTCCCAACTGAGCACAGCGGCTGGATACGAGCGCCCAGACGTGCAGTTTAAAAATAACGAATCTCCTCTTCTGTTCTCCTGCTCATTGCCTGTTATTCTTGGTCCTTCTCTCGGTAGATCTTTCAAAAACAGAAGATATTGATAAATTTCTCATGTTAATATAAGGAATGGTTAAACCAATAGGAATAGTTAAAGTGCCCACACATGTATTGTCATTTTAAGAGTAAGAATATACGTATATAATTTCATACCATAGCACTGTAAGTATAATTTGATATACAAAATTAACTATAATCAAAGCTCAAGTTATTTAGATATTCTTATCACCAACAATAGCAATTTTACTAATCATTAAGAATTTATAGTGATTAACAGTGGCTATCTTCTGATTTTTCAAATCCTATATTGTGTAACGAGTATTTTATTGCGGTTATTAGGTATATTTACTAATAGAATAATTGTCTTGTTGTTTTTAGTTCATCGGTGTGACATTAACAAATTACGATCAAACCGTCTTCAAAACATGTTACGTATACATCGTCACGTGTTAGCCCGCGTAACCAAAACGCAGGAGTTAACGTAACGCGATCACACAAATAATAAAACATCAATTGTATGTCCGGTATGTCCGGGTCATATTTCACAGACTACCAAACATGTCTAAAACGTACCATATTCAAAATGCAAATCCCTAACAAAACACAATACGCGAGCACACTTGCAGAAACGAAAAATGAATTGGCACTGTATTGTAACATTTCCTTGACAAGGGGAAATGAATTTTTGCTTCGTGGATCGGGAAATGTTGAATCTCTGGACCCGGCATTTCGAACGCCGTGCTGGATTCGCGAGCAGCAAATTATTCTGACGTATACACGAGTACATCTAGTGTTTTTCTTGTTCTGCATTTCAAGATTTATTAGTAAATAGCATTGGATATCTCCATATACACTCGTTTGATTTTCAAGTAAGCAGGATGTAACGGTAATCGGAGGGCTGATAAATTGCAATAAAGATTTTTTAGACCCAAAAACGAAAGAAATAATACGCCAAACAAATATTTGTCCCCGGCTAAGCGTTTGGGTTCACTGATCGTTGAATCAGCGGGCCAGGAATCTGCGTTTAGCCATTTGTAATGTATATACAACGACTTACAATAACACTTTATGTACTTTAACTAAATATATAATGATGAATAATGTAATGAATGTAAAAGACAAGAATTTTCTATATGATAAGGCAAATATCTAAGAAATAGCAATCAAAGGAGAGATAAAAAGAGATCATAAAAGTGATTGCTCACTTATCCGTTAACATTTCCTGATAACACGAAGACGGATGTCGGTACAAAAACGAAAAATCGATATAAACCGTTCTAATGTGGAGGTGATTTGAAATTACATAGTCATAGAATGTTTCTATTGCAAGTTTCTTATACATATTGTAATATTTTGGTTTAGTTTTAATATATGTATATCCAACCCATTTTCTTAGTGTGGATAATATTGAAAACATTCGATGGTTTTTGGTGATTCTATTTTCTTTTTATCTTTTATAAAAGTGCCACACAAAACTTTCTATCTAAATTAAATAGCTTTATATATGCGTATTAAGTGATTATGTAATTAAAACATTTGCATCAATTGTATGCAACCTTATCCTGTGTAACAATCGTTCCCATCGCATCTTAGGCCTAGTTCTTTGTATAACTTCTGTTGTATAAAAAATAATTTACTCACATTCGTCTTTTTTTATATCCAAATTACATTTTAGTATAATATTCAGGGACCTCCAACTATGTACTATGGGGTAATGCTGCTTATTTTGTAACGAAGTCAGTTTTCACTAATAGAACAATAAAAGAGGCGATGGTTCTGATGTTAACAACGCTTCTAATATAACCACATTAGTTTGCTACTAACAATGAAATGTAAACAACAAAAGGAAGTTCATTTTTCATGAGCTATCGCAAATTCTATGTAATGTAAAGCAGGAAAAATAATAAATTCGAATAATTCGACAAATCTTTATCAATCCATGAAGCAGAATATTACATGAGTGCGTATTACGAACTCAACGACCGTAACAATTTGTTTGATAAGAATTTCGAAATCGCGGAAATAAATAACACGATCAACCTGTGCTCTAACTTCAATGTTGTACTGATGTTTCATTAGAAGTTGATTTTATATTTTCTATATAGGAAATTCTTTTTCCATTTTCGAGGGGTATATATCCATTATTTCCAGATAGAACAAGACGCTTACTTATCGTAAAGATCCTTAAATTCTTTTCTTATAAAAAATAATGGTATTTTTTCTGACGAGATCAATAAACGCGATACAAATTATTGGCTTAAAAGGATACTTCATTTTAACATACCCATACAGACAGTTTGTAGACAATGTTCAAATTACGATAAAATATATAAAAATATAAGATAAACATATTTAAAAGTGAAATAAAGAATAAAAAAGACAAAAGCGATCTGAACTTTCCACGAGAGTGGTCTCACATGTGAGATCGTATAACGACCTAATTATAGAGTTAAAAAAAGTCTACGTATGAGGTGTACGTATAGAAAAAATATATGTATGAATATGATATTAATTTTTCAAGAATGTATGTAATGAAGACAATAAAAATGTTAGTTTAATATAATTATATATCGGAGAAAACCTCTCGTTATATTGTTTTTAAGAATGATGACGTCAGCATTGCTACCGTCATTTTCCATATTAATTTTTCAAGAATGTATCTAATGAAGACAATAAAAATGTTAGTTTAATATAATTATATATCGGAGAAAACCTCTCGTTATATTGTTTTTAAGAAT
>DWEJ01001614.1:0-12700 GCA_018245835.1 Mysoria sejanus stolli | reverse complement strand
ATTATCATGCTCTACAGTCACTTCCGATAGAGTTCTGTGGAAAAACATACGTGTAATGGCGGTGATGCATGTCCGATCGATAGAGTTAACAATCACTTTCGGTGTGTTTCTCCAAAATGTGTCACAATGAAAATAAAAGCTTTTAATTACACAGTAAAATATATTTTAATACAAAGTCATAAAGACATTGTATTTGTTGACGTTATTGTTATATTATTGACTTTATATTTATATGGTAGGCGAAGAGCACGCAGCATTGACAAGTCACAGCTACCTACTGCGTTGCAAGCTTAGAACTGTCAGTGAAGTTAATAAAAAACGCAACATTATACCCGTAATCCCCGAAGAGGTAGGCAGAGGAATATAGAAAACTCCCACGTTTCACCACTTTCGATTAATTAATTATATTCCGTTCAATAATACAAAAAAGGCGTGATTGTCTTTATCAAGGTTTGTGATTGTACGAAATGTACTTGCGAATACTCATTTTTAATGTACCCACACAGTGTTAATAGATATTCTCAGTCCAGCTCTTTATGTATTACCAGTATAGATATAGTAATAAAGTTTAACTAAAAGTATCATTACTATGCTAATTCCTCTGTATTCACAAGAAAATCAAAGGATAAATTCGGAGTATTTACGAGTTATTCAAATACGTATGAGGTCAAATATCTTTGAACAGTCGATCGTCCTGAGGCCACACCACTAGAAATATATAGACTACGCCTTGATATTTGACAGCGTGTTCAATATTTCATCAGTAAAATCTATATTGTACAAATACTTTAAATAAATATTAATGTACGGTTTTACGGATATCATTCTAATATTGTTCAAGGAATATGTGTAATATAAAATATTTTATGAAAATTACGGTTAATATTAAAAGAAAAATAAGTTAGCTTCAATTGGCTAGTTAATTAATAAATACATATGCCAATTAAAAAGACATCAAATTCCAAATTACACCAATTATATTCATAGCTATGAAATTACGTAAAATTATAATAAAACTGTACCAACCGTAATTATAGATACCATTAGTGCCAAAACTTAATCTTTAAAATTGTCACGTCCAAATAGCTCAGTGGAATTTGCTTATTAATAGAGATAAGTAATTTAAAGTCTGATATAATGCCATGGATAATTTAGAATACATATTCAATTTAACAATAAGGAAATGCAATAAGCGAGCAAATATGAAGATGCGATGCCATTTTATTTAACAATATATAGTTCTTACATAAATACATACGTATATTTACGCCAAGTATCTTACGAAGTAGCCAGAGTGTTTAATAATATTCAGGTATCTGATTTATTAGAAAAATAAATTATACTAACCGGTGACACTTTTTAATATTACTCGCTATATATTAAATATGTATGTCCACGGAAAGACTGCGGGAATATTTTCTGGCATCGTTTCTCTCCTACCCCGTAAAGGACCTGGCGTGAAGTTATGTATGTATCTATATAGTTTAATTTATATCATGCTCTGCAGTGGCTATATGACATTGGTGGATAACAGGGTGGCCGTCATACCAATATATAGGTTCTATAATACGAACATTATTTATCGTATTCTCGTATTATTAGCATTAAAACAGGAAAATACTAAAAACGTTGCAACTAATGAATAATATGTATATTAGTATCACTCTTTTATTGTGTCTGATATTTAAAATTGAAACGAGTTTCGAGAAACATTGCTTCCCGAAAACGAGTTAAAATCAAGAACACACGCAGTGGTCAAAAGAACTGTTTATTATTCATGTGACGGCAAGTGACCTTTTGTGGAGGCCTTGCTTCAGGCGTGGGCCACTTGTAGGTAATGGCAGTCATAACTGGTTCATACAAACAACATTGTAAAAATGTTATCATTACATTTCATTTGTATTACCAGAATGTTTGATTATTTATGCTTATACTGATAGTGAGTCATTCGTGTATATAATATAATAAATAAACATAGTTATAATAAATCTCATATAACACTTCAGCAAAAATATGGACAAGTGAGTTTGTGAAACATTTCTGTAATGTTAATAATCTGTAATGTTAATGATTTTTGAACTTTTTTATATTTCATGTTAAAAATCATTAATGTAGCATAACGTCTGGGAATAAATGTGACTCTTGGCATCAAATTTGCGAAATAATTTATCCTAAGACAGCGTAAGCAATATAAAAACATGAGCGTAAATGAAGAATTAATTTCCATCCAACATACTCCCAGGTTTATCTTCCATTTTGGAATAGAAGATGAGTTTATTCATACACCGGACACTAATGCGGGCTCCTATGTAAATTATAAACGAAATAAAACTTTAGACATGAGCCAACTATGTTAAACTTGTTAAAAATGTGTGCACACACAGTTAACCGTGAGATTTGCAAAACTTAAAATACGTGCTATTGTTTCTCAAGAATTAAAGAAACGATAGAGGTGTGCAGTAAAGTACTGAATAATTTACAAAGCAATTTCTTGAATTTTATAAACGCAAATCTATATACTTTCATATTTCTAGGGAATTGTTGTGATTCAATATTCTTTATATCTAAGTTTTAAATATAAGTTTTGTAAACAAAACTACACCACCTTACGAGTAATTCAAGGCACATGTGCCGTCATCTATTATAGCAAAAGTGGCAATCGTATTTAAGCCACCGAATACTAAAATTAAATAGAGGGTATTTACAACTTATTTATTTTTTATGATTTATTATATCGATCCAACGGTCAGTGAAACTGCTGAGACCGGTGATCATGCGTTTGATATATACCTAGGACAAATATTTTTGTTATAAATACAAGTATTTGTTCCAAGTTCGACATATCTAAATACATATATATTTATATGTATGTATGTAATTTATCAGCCGTCTGGTTACCATGGCACAGATTCTGTCTCGTTTGGGATCAAATGGCCGTATGCGGAGTCATCGAAAGAAACCAATTTAATATCACTAATATCCTCTTTCTATCTATGTATATTCTAGAATTATATATGCATGTATTCATAGGTGAACGGACATTAACGCATAAAGAATGATCATATTTATGAGTCATTTCAGTATAACTGGTATTTCTATATTTGCGTAGTGATTACACGTATGCTAGAATTGAACTTATGAATGTTGAATTTTGAATTTTGCGAGGTGTACGTTTTGACTATTTTTATAGGACAAAGGGCAGAGGCAATAAATATTTTCTTGTTTATAAACAGGAATAGGTAAATGGCTTTACAGAACTCTATTGTGTCCATACCTCGGTGCATACAAATCTTTGCATGATCATGATAAAATATTAAATTTCAACGAAGATGACCAAGATGACCATGAGAAGATGACCAAGTTGTCATCTTCTATTTGCGATTACTTAAAAAAAAGTTAAACGTCAAATTAGAAGTTTTATAATGGTGAACACGAAACATCCCTCTAAAAGTAAGCTCAATAGACTCTAACTATAAGATATGTCTAAAATCAACACCATGAATACTATGTTTTTTTTCTACTGTACACAAACAAAAAGGATATGATCAACAGGAACACTCGTGTTATTTTTCAATTTATTTCCAGTCAATATAACAATGAATATTGAGTGAAAATTTTACTGTAAACAGTATGAATATGAAGTAAACTCCTCATCCAGTCACTGGTAATAGAACATAAGTTTTTATACTTATTTATTTACTTTTATCATTTTTTTAAAATTAAAATTACCATGTATTATTTTTGAATGCTTAATAAACTGCAATTTGAAATAAATGTATTAAAGAAAAGAAATTGACGACTAACGAAGCTAAACACTTATACAAAAAGCAATAATTTATTTTTTACCACCGATCCATTATGACGCCGTCAGAATCAATTATGGATTCAAGCTGGCCCTGTGCACTTCCTCCCGAAAGTCGTGAGGTGCTGGCCGGAAGTGACGTCACTCCCCTCATTGTTAAGCCAGCTGTGTCCCACGGGACACTTCGCGGTATTAAGGATACGTGTTGTTTGAAGAACAAGGTAGTTTGAGATTAATTATGTATTGTAATAGTCATAACATTTGTGGACTGTAATAGTCAGGGTTCAACTAAAAATGGTCACCTCACTTATGATCCCAGTTTCCACATGAAACCCCCTAATCGCTAAACAAAAGAATCAGTTGAAGAATCAACAGTCAAAGTGATTTCGAAAATTCTAAATATATTTTTGTTTTTTCCTCTTGTTTCCAGGAGGATGGCACAGTGGAGTACTACAATAACATAATAGTCCAGCCGCACCTGCGACTCGTGACGGGCCAGGGCCGCGGGTACCACGTGCGCTGCCGCTACCGCCGCCGCGACCTCACGCTGTACCGCCCCAACCGCCAGCACCGCCCACACGCCGACCGCCTCACTAGCCTCCAACACGGCGATAACGAGTAAAAACATTTTTGTACACGACAAAACCTACATCTAATCTAAAACTTAACAAATCGAAACGATTTGCTGTCTACGTAGTTAGTAGCAAAACCAGAATTTGTCAAAATAACAAACAAATTAATAGATAACTTCAAGAGACAAGTTTATTACCATTTTCGGCATTTCAAAACACGTTGAAGCAAAAGACAGCTGAAAAACTATTTTTTTATCGATTTTTATTGATACTGAAGTGCGAAATAAAATTCAAACGAGTATCTTTAACACTTCAATAATTTATTACTATAATACTTCAAAACTACAACACTTGAACACTACAACATTTCAACTTTTCAGCACTTCAATCAGTTACACGTGATATTTTGAAATAGTAAACAGAAGCTCTTCAATTGCAGCATACTTAATATTCGTGCACAGAAATGAACTGTTAATACGTAGATACAATCGAGAGCAATTCTGATCACTGTTACAAAAGCTTGTTGATTATTTCCAGAGACGAATACGATGAGGACTCAGGGCTGCTGCCTTCCGTTACCATGAAGATATACAAGGGCGACCCCCAAGATAAACAGGTATCCTTTAAAAAATCTGAATTCTGTAAGAGTGATAATGAGGAAAAAGCGCATAAGGTGGTTTAAAATATAAATTTTGGCACTCGTTCCCCGCTGTAAGAGATCTGCAGATACACTGATAATAATATCCCGTTGCCAGGTGGCGTCAAACGTGCGTATCGGCGACACCCTGACTCTGGTGGTGTCGCTGGAGAAGCAGCGGCAGTTCGGACTGCTGGTGTCCGAGTGCGCGGTGCGCGACGGCCTGGGCTGGGCGGAGCAGAGTCTCATCGCTAACGACGGGTACTAGATCTGACACCTACCTTCATGTTAAATGAGGGTTTATTGAAATTCTGACAGAAATAATTCAGTAACTGATGATCAGAGGCTTAATTCTCATATGCCGCGGTAAAACACAACAGATAACAATAAATGTGAAAATGTACTTAGTGTTTTTGATTTTGTTATTTAAGCTGTTATATATGCATGGTACACACAAACAGTAACCAGTTTAAAACTAAAAGTAACTTAATCGTAACTTCACGCCTGTAATCTCCGAAGAGGTAGGCAGAGGAATGCAGAACACTCCCGCGTTTCACCGGTTACGTTTACGTCCCGCTATGGAATAGGAGCCTATTGCCATGCATTGGGCACATATCCAGACTCCGAGCCACTACCAGAATTCTAATTTTGATTTTCTAGTAGAAAATTTTCTAATTAGAAAATTTTGTAACGTTCGACCTGGGAATCGAACCCGGGGGCTTCCGATCGGCATTCGCACTTGCAACTAACACGCCTTGCAACTCACTTCGCATACGCAACATCTAATAGTACAATTTCAACGTATTGATTCGGCCAGAATCACTTCTCCCTTATTAATAAATTACTCTCATTACATCCTTATCCTCACAAGGAAGCATTGTATCGTTCGAAATTCGTTTAAGCAACTTTCTACGTCCATTCCGCAGCTGCCCGTTGGACGGCGAGATAATGGGCCTGTTCCAGTACGCGGGCGACAAGCAGCAGGCGCACGTGTCGTTCCCGGCACACAAGTTCCCCTACACCGCCAGCGTGTACTACACGTGCGAAGTGAAGCTGTGCGATCTCAACCATCCCACTGATTGTGTGAGTAGTCTTTGGTAATAAAATAATTGTGAACAAATTATTTATACGCTACACCTTATAATAATTATATAAAATGTGGTTCTTTGCCTGAACCATTGCCGTGGTGACAGTAGATTAAAGATAGGAAGTTCTTTTTCAATATAAGTACAAATAATGTACCCTAAACCATTTTAAAACATTATAAGACGTTCTGAAAATATTTACAAAAACATGTACAAAAAAGACAAAACATTTAGTCTATGTCACTGATTACACTTATTAAGTTGAGGCGTAAATTAAAATCATCTGCTTGAAGAATACATATTTTGAAGAGCTCTGTCAATCAATAAGTTATACTTTTACAGGAGCCCTGTTCTCACAAGAAGAACCGAGTGCGTCGCCAGGCCGAAGACGAGTCCCCGGCCATAGTGGAGGTGTTCTCCGGTCTGTACGTCAACGAGGCTGACTCGCCGGAAAACGACGAGGTCACTAGTGAGAAGGTATACTGAATTTTACGTATTTCTTATAAACTGCGTCATTGTACTCCAATTTGATTGAACATGTTAATCCATTGGTTAATAGTTTACTGCTTAACCACAGATTCTAAATTCGATTTCCAATCAAAACATATTTTTTTAACTTATCTACCAATACTTTTGTTTCTACATACATTAACTTAAAATTTCTCTTTCTTCTTTTATCGTAGTCGCTACATGTTTTGTGTGTGTGCGTGTGTATGTGTGTGTCAATTGATTCCTCTAAACTCGTTACAGAAAGAAGACGAGATATGCATATCGCAGCGCAACTTCGCGATTGGGATTTGCGTCGCCGGTGTGATTTTAATGATATGTGTCATAGCGGCCATCGCATTCATATTGGCGAGACGACGCAACCCGAAGACGTACTCTAGGACCGGCAGCTCGTTATACAGCGGGCCCTACACTAACACTGGCTACTCGCACACAAGTTAGAACTTAATATATGTAATAAAGTCAGTTATACGTCCCGTGAATTAAGAGCGCGTGACCGCGTCTACGGACGTAGCAAAGTCAGGTTCGCATCGTGCAATGTCGTGTACAATTTAGACGTTGTCGTTATTACAATTTATTATACATTTGAATAAATTATGTAACGGACAGTGTTATATAATTTTACAAGTGACAAAAAGTATTTTGTGTTACAAAATTGTGTGCAATGTAATGAAAGAAAAATTAATAGATGTCAATCGTACAAGCTTCATAATATTTTTTTTAATAAATATCTGTTTTTCTGCATAAATATGAATGTGTTGGCTTTGGTATATTTCAATTTAAAGTCAT
This sequence comes from Mysoria sejanus stolli, assembly GCA_018245835.1. Taxonomy (NCBI): domain Eukaryota; kingdom Metazoa; phylum Arthropoda; class Insecta; order Lepidoptera; family Hesperiidae; genus Mysarbia; species Mysarbia sejanus. Next base: position 5,308 of record DWEJ01001614.1, on the reverse strand, counting down.
CACAATTAAACATCTTTGCCATGTAATACTAAAGTGATACTACATATTGGAGTATATAGTTGATGCAATATTGGTGATAGTTTTGTAGTTTGTGTATGTTTTTATACAACGAAGTGAATATGTGCCCATATAATAATAAAAAATCGGATTTTTGATGATATATAATTTACAAAAGTAGTCGGAAATGTAATACGAAATAAGGGTTATGGTATGTACTCTATTTACAATTCTAGACATTTTTTAATAAACACTAGCAAACAGAGACACGTTATTGTAGAATTTGTATCTGAATATTGCGTGTATGCTGGCTAGTAAACCATCTGTCATGGACTTTAATATGTTTTCTTTAGATGCAGCTGTTATAAACAATTTTGATAAATTGTGGTATTTCTAATTATTATTATATCTTAATCAATTAAATTTTATTTACAGTTGCAATAATTATTTGTCTAACTAATTTAATTATAAATATTTTATAACATGTAAATTTATAGCCGTGATATTTTTAAAAATGTCAATATCGACTAAATAACCGTTGTGTTCCTTTCGCAACGATGCAGTCAAAATAGTTAAGTTAGTAATATACCAAGGTTATTTAAGGCCTAATACCATGAAAATTATTTTTTAAATATTTATGTTCGTTTTGTGATATTCTGTGCATTGTATCCGTCCTGATCAGTCTATTATTAGTTAATTTTAAGATACGAAGGTTGCCTTGCATTACGTAATAAATTTAATTTGTATTCATATCGATAGATGGTACGCAATTTTTGTTTGGATTTCAAAGGCCTGGGCGAACTTACTGTATATAAATTATCAAGACTTCTAAATTATAAAAGTCATAGATTCAAAAAAGGGTCGTTCGGTCAGGCCTTTGATCACATATTTGGTGGCGGGAACTAAATTCTTTAGCAGTTAGCTGTCATTTCATATATTTCCACAATTTCGAGTAGAAAAGATAATTATATATTTTTTGTATTCCAATACTAATACTTTAATAGTATTGATTTATCGGTCCTGGATATATTTAATCTGTATTTTCATATCATGGTTGCCATATTTAATTTTATAATTTTTATTTTTAATTTAAGAATTCCTCTAGTGTATTAAATCCGTCCATGTATCGGTGCTATTTCGGGCTTAATTTTTAAGTTGCTTATTTCGCTTCTCCTGTAATTTCGTAACAACGAAGATTGACATGTGTTTCATAACTACCCCATTGGCTTTTTTAGTTTGATTTTAACGTTAACTACTCTTTTTAATTACAATGGGGTTCTGGAACCATATCGACGTGAACTGTGTGTACTTTTTTAACAAATATACTGACGTAATGAAACTAATTTCGTTTTATTTTTATCCAGATAAATAAATCAGTTTTATAAAATTCCAACATTGAACAATCTATAACAACCAGTACCAGTGTTTTAGAAGCAACAAAGAAAAACTTTATTTCCCGCCATTTTGTGACACGGGCAATAAGCCCTAAATAAATACTACGGGTATTAACAGAGATTTAAATCTAAATTAGAATTCAGTAAAGAAAACACAATTTCGTAAATAGCTCATACGTATATTTGTGTAGTAAATTTCAAATCTAAAAAATTAGAAAATACCCTATAAACATTACATTCCTATAGTAAATAATAACATGACTAACGATTATATTATAACAATAAATATCTTAATCTTACTTAGGTAGCTATCATGTGCATGTATTGCCAAAAGCCTAACCCTTATAAACGACCTTTTACCGTAAACACGTAAACTCCATATATTCTTTAAGACAATAAAAGAAAATGCCTTTCTCATGCATGCCGTCATTTAACTGTAGCGTTTGTCAAATGCACACGATTATCGTATAGTGTTTGAATTAAGTGTTTATTATAAAACCCAGTTTAGGACAAAATTATTGTAAAAAAAATGATAGCGAACAAACACGTAACTCTCACAACACTAAAAATATCTTTCAACAGATCATAAATTAAGTTTAGGAAAATTATATTTTTACTCACAAACCTAAACAAATGTGGCTGACAATATACCGATACGCCAGGTCTGTAACAGAACAAATCAATAGCACCGATTGTCAAATAAAAATAATATAAAGATAGAGTAAGTAGCGCTAAGGGAGTATATAAGTGAAAATGTCGCGTTGATAGAAGGAGATAGAACATGCATTTGGTATACATGGTACATAAGTTGCTGGCGAATAAAGTAATTTACAGAGTGAAATGAGTACCAAATTCACTGTCTTACTCTCGCTAAACATGAGACGACTTTATGCTTGGCTAGCTGACTACTAGTTATGTATATAATACCTCAATGATCCTTTTACATTTAACAACGTTTTCATACATCTACGTGTTTACTTGAACATGTGACTGTAATTGTATTTTCGGGTACGTTATAAAATACAAAATTATTAATACGAACTATGTCTTTTACTCACATCTAATGTACATTCTTAAAAATATAATTATGCTTAGTTACTGTGATGTAGATTATCTAAAGTTTTAAATATACAAATCAGAGTCATACCATTGCTGCATTCAAAGTAAATTCAACTTAACGGTAATAATAATAACGATCACTGAATGCCACTAATAAGATATAGACTAATATTAAATTAAAAATACAAATGTAGTTTGAATATTATATGTTTTATGATTGTACATAATCTATCACAAGACTAAATCCTATTGAGAAAAGATTTTCAGTGCACTCTTCTAATCTTCCCATTACAATCTGTGTACTGTATCCCGTTTTGGCTTCACATAAAGAAATTGTAGCCAATATTTCCTACATATAAAAAAGATATTAATAAAACACAATATATATGCACAGTATGTGATATTCTTTCCGACTATTGATTTGGTGTAAAAGATCAAGAACACGAAACTACGAGTAAGGCAGCCCATATTATTCACACGTAAACCATGACGTTGCAATACTGATTCTTGTTACACTGCGTCATTAATTTGACAGCTGTCATTTTTGCCGCCATTTTCAGGGCGTGGCATTACCAAGCAAAGAAAAAATGCTCATCGATTTTCCGTAAAGATGTTTATACTGCTTTTAATTGTAGATTAGGTAAACTTTAATAACACTCAAATAATGCTCTCATATATGTATTCAATGTAATTGCACAAGCACTATAAACCCAACTGCTAGGCGACTAACATGGATAGTCGTGTTAAAATGCATTGAAAATAGGACGCGAACAATATTTTACTATTGAACGTTTCGTGAGTATCTACATACATTATATACCTGATTATATAATGTACCGTCTCGACGCACGTTTTATTCGGGATAGCCCGACTAGTTTCAGAATCTCGTTAAATATAATAGATGAACAAATAGTGCCTTCTCGAATGTGTTTTAAACACTCCATTCATATTACAAGCCTAGGTCTATGCCTAGCTATAATATAACTATTTATATTCAACACAATAACCACGTATTGTTCCCCCACCGCGTAACAAAAGTTATTAGTTTAAGTTTCAGTCTTACTAACTTTAACATTACAATCATTTCTTAACAGTTCGCTTAACAAATAGTGCCTATTTAATTCTTCAGAAATAGCTTGCCCTACAATTTTTATTACTGGGAAGGTGGTACGCACCATACGTACCACCTTTTCGTAGCCGTCTTGCCCTGAACCTAGACTGACTTGGGTTGCAGCCATACTACTGCCACTACAGGTTATAAGCCAAAAACACCAAAAATTAGCTAACATACTCAACCTTAGTACATACACAATAAACCAACTTCATTATAATAATTGTGGTTATGCGCCACAATTCCGTCAAAAGGATCGAAATTGGTTTCTACCACCTTCATTAATAATATAAAATCCTCACTAACACTACATTGAAAACAGCTGTATACGACATAATTCAAACGACAACGAAATGGAAGGTTCCAGAAGTACACACATATAACGTCACAATATGTACTAGAAATGTCTATTAAGCACCATTAGTATAGCATAGGAACATAGCCTGGAAAGCGAAAATCGTCAATATGGCAGGCTGTCATCCATCTGTACTGTCATCAGGGAATCTTCTGGGTGCACTTCTAGAAGAGCTTCTGTGCCGTCGTTGAAGGGAAACGAGACACTGCCATCCACAACAAGACCTGCAAAACATGATATTTGAGTTTACTCACATTATAAGAATAAAACTTTAGATGTTCTAGTGTTGAGATAGATAAGTTCTTTAGTACCAAAAAAACTTAATTATTATGCACTCAATCATTCGATACTAGAAAGAAATATTCTTTAGTATAATTCTATACGTTTGGGATCAATAAAATGAGTAAGTCGAATATAGCGTCACGGTAAAGCGGCAGAGGGACCGAAGAGGGGAAGGAAAGAGGAATGAGATAGCGGAGAAGGAGAGGGGGTGGAGAGGGGAAGGAGACGGGAGAGGGGGGAGGTGCAGAGCTGCCGATGGCGCGGGGGCGTGGCATACCGGCGTCGGCGCAGTGCGAGCGCACGCGCACGGCGGCGGCGGAGGAGCGCGCGCGCAGGCCGCGCGGCGCGGGCCACTCCTCGAACGTGATGTACTCGCGCACCGAGTACGCCAGCCGCTCCGAGTCTGCGCACGCCACACAGGCACATACATTAAAACATCTGTTATACGGGTTATACCCTACAATATCTAAGGAAAGCAATGTTGTGATCGACACGAGCGTTAATTGCGCACACCTGGAGCGAACATGAGCTTCTGGTTGTACCGCTCGGCGACCTCGCGCGCCCGCTCCAGGCTCACGTCCAGCTTCACGCCGAAGTCCTCTCCAAGGATCTTCATCAGCTCCAGCACCGAGTGCGTTCGCAGACAGTTGATACTACAACAGTACATATACACAATCTAAAATGTTAAATGTTGTGTTCATGCAGTAAATAATTAATATAATACCTTGGAGCATGTCCAAACATGACCATCTGATCCTAAACGAAGTGTCAAGAGAGCTCGTATTATGGTTACCAGGTAGCTGATAAATTACATACATACACACTCATCACATTAATATTGTATGGACGGGAATAGAACCCACGATACCTGACCTAATAGTCAGGGCCTAGTCGAATATCACTACATAGTATAAAACTAAGCCGCTGTCCGCCGTCTGTGTGTGTTTCTGTATGCTTAGATCTTTAAAATTACGCAACAGATTCTGATGGTTTTTTTTTTTAATATATAGAGTGATTCAAGAGGAAGGTTAATATGTATAATAACATCCATTAAATAGTGGAGAAATACTGTTATTTTTGAGGTTTCTAATGTGATGTCGTAAATAATTA
>DWEJ01001613.1:0-12701 GCA_018245835.1 Mysoria sejanus stolli | reverse complement strand
GCTGTATTTGAAAATGTCCCAAGATATAAATATAATTTAATATTATTACTATTTTTCATTTGAAACCTTCAAGCAATGATGATTTCCCGTAAAGAGTATTGCATGCATATGTATTTATTAACATGTGATCAAAATACGTATGCATATATTGAACGTATGCATACGTATTTTGATCGTATATGCATATATTGAAACGTATGCATATATCTACTCAAATGGAGGACTAATAAGAAAATATAAGAAAGCAGTGTAAAGGAAATATCAATATAACGCAAAATCAGGACACATCGCGGGAAATCTCCGCCGAGCGCAGGAGAAATGTCGGAGCCATTGTGATGGCAATTGCGTATTCATGGCGTACGATGGCCGTTCATGGTCAAACACACCATCGCATGAATTATTTATATTGAAAGAGTGAAATTTAACTTATGAATAGACTGCAAATGCTGCGTTTTGATGTTTATGGGAAGTTTACTTTCGATATATGTATGGTCTTATATTCAACAATATCGTCTTTATTGAGTTCATATTTCTCAATAGTCTTTATATTATTGCACGTCTTGTCTTAATAAAAAGACCAGTCACAATTGCTATGACAACGTAATTCTTGTAATAAAACTGTTACATTATTATTACTGTGTGTCGTAATAAGTTACATAAAGAAAATAAAACGTTCACGCTGAATAAAAGAATATTCTATTTTTAGCGTCATTACTGCGCCTTTTACTTCGGAATACTAAACAAATATATCTCATGTTTATACGATTTTTCAAATAACCACTTTCTTTAGCGTTGCCGTAATAGTTGGGAAGTATATTTTATAACATAAAAAATCACTATAAACTTAGTTTCTAAATATAACAATGTAAGCCACAATAATCAATTCATTTATTTAAGAGCTCTTCCTACTCTGCTGACAAATGTATTATGGATTGGGCGAACCCAATACACAACGCGGTTTTGTAATCTTGTAAATTGTGATATATGATTAAATGGATTTATGCGATAAAATGAAATGCAGCGTTTACAAAGAGAGCAGTAAAAAGCAGGGATTTGACACGCGTGGCCAATACTGCCCATGAACATCTATTACCGACCTCAAATAAAACTGCCCAAATAAAACTCATAAGGACTAATTAATCCACGTGGTATTGGTTATTAGTAGTATCGTTAATTAGTATTATTACTGATCTGTGAGAGTAAGTGTTACACGTTATCACGTTATAGGACTGTTATTGTCGATATTCGAGTTAGCGTATACGTCATTGTGAGTGACTTTAGTATTAGCATATGTCCTATTCGATGTTAACTGACGTTAAAGGGTCTGTTTAACGTAAAGACATGTATCTGTGTTACGTCACATGTTGGGTTGACGACATTTCTTAAGGACTTACTTCTATAATATCAGATTTTGGTGTTTCTGTGTAATTAATTAGATGGAACAATGAAATCAACCTTGTTCAGGTATAATAGTGAAGCGGTTGTTAACTTTACATTCTAATATTTTTTAATGCCTGCCTCGTCGAACGAGTGGTTACAAAGTATAACTGCTGATCGAAAGGCCCTGGGTTCGATTTCCTACTCCCACATATCACCGTTTAACAAATTAACATACTACACAAATTAGTCTGTTACTTCATTATTATATTTTAGATCTCCGAATAAAGGCAAACAAATCTTCCTTAAAAAAATCAGTCTGCGACGTATTGGTCGCAATTTATTATGAACATGACAAACGTAACATCACGCCTGTAATCCCCAAAGAGGTAGGCTGAGAAGTATGATACACTCCCACGTTTCCTCAAATACGTTGACGTCACAGTACGGAATAGGTGATGGGCATTTTACCATATACTGGGCACAAACTCAGACTCCGTGTCACCACTGAAAATTTTAACTAGAAATTCTGTGTTAGAAAAATTCAATACTACTTGAACCGGCATTTGAACCTAAGACCTCACCATCAGTAGTTGTGCTTGCAAACAAGCGCAGCTACTGACGGTGATCAAGGAGACAGTGAACGGAAGCCAAAAAAGAATTAAATTCAGAAATTTTGACCTAAAATCACTTGCGCCAACAATTCTAAAGTAACTTAATTTGTAAGGATTCTAGACACATTTAATATTCATTTCATTATAGTAATATACGGGAGTTCAAGTCGATACTCTGAATAGTAAAAACTGTACCATTTATGACTATTGATTTTAATTAGTTTTCCATTGATTAATCACTAAAATCTGATAAATAATATAACCTGATAATAAATAGAGACATTACGAATCAAAATAGTTTTAGATAATGTTTGTTAGCAAAATAATTCTAAGACAATAATTACAAGTATAAACGAAAATATCATGTACGTATCAGACGTAACTACATAAACAAGTCGCACAGGACGATGTCTCTAAATAAATGCGATTAAAGAAATAAATTAGCTCAATCTCCGTCCACTGGCAGTTTTGTAATTGGATAGGTAATGTATTAGGGACATTGTGTCGACAATGGCAGGTTTACATGTCGATAGTAATTACATGTAACTAATTATATTAGTTTGTTTAAATTTGTTACATTATCATAATCACATTTGTTTGTTCGATATCGTACTCAAACATCATGCCAACAACTTTATAGATGTTTATCAGACAAGAGTACATTTGTCCAGTGTGTATCAGCGTTGGTCATTAGGCGGATGGAAATTTATGAAAAAAATTGCCTTACTCTCATGCAAAACTCGGTCAAAATTACTCCAAAAGTAATGTATGTCCCGGTCAACTAAAATGTAACGTCATTACAACTGCACCATTAATTACTTACTCGGGGTATGTAAGCCCAGCTGTAGCGACGTAATCGTGCACATTTAAAATTAAATGGGCTCCTTTGTATTCCTGCCTTTCGCTCTGTTCAAGAATATGAATTGAACAGTTGCTTTGTTTTATGCACAGCTAAATGTCCAAGCCGACTATGGACTACAGGGTAGGTCATGTCTACCCTGTAGCCTAGGCTAGGTAGCTATGTTCAGCGTCAGGATAATGGAGATGATCCCTCAGGGCACGCTCGTGTCTAGCGGTAGACTACAATAGCCTGATAATGATGATTTGTGTTATATAATTTATAAATGAAATAAGTCGTAACACTCATTTGCCTAGGATGTAGCAGACTCTACTTAAATCATTTTTTCAAAGATGATTTTACAACTTTTCTTTCTTTATCTATATTTTCTTTGATGAGCGTGATTTGTGACAGACTGTCATGTTAGTAGCTTAAATCTCATTGACTTACCCGAGTTAGTCTAATTTGGTGTAAGTGGTTTTTCCATGCACATGCAGGTCTATCCAGTTTTATTTATATAAACAGCTTAAAAGTGTACAAAATATCATCAGAATATGTCAATTTAATTTGTCAAAATTGACATAAATGATAAAATGATAATATAGAATTCCCAAATTACACGCTGAGGTTTCACTACAAAATAACTTTGTAAAATGCTATTAGACAAGTATATTCAGGAAACTTTCTTTCACAAATTCAAAATACATATATCCACATATATATTTCACAGGATTACATTATAATGAAATAAAATTTATTCTACATTTATTCTAGATAATTAATCTATGTTATTTATAGGCAACTTTCATTCCACCCTTTTGTCTATCTTAATAAATTACGTCAAAGTACATATTTACACAAACTGCTAACGAGGAACATTTGTATTGTTCGGTAGAAAGATAGCAAATAGGTTAATAGAGCTGCAGGTATACGATGTACATTATGATTTGCTTTGTATGTCCCCTGTGAGTTGAGGAAACGTAGCAGGGTTGCCCGATGTAATACCTTTTATAAGCTAATCAATTCATATTATTATTATAACATAACTGAATTTACATTTCTATAAATAGAGTATGTAATTTCTATGAACGCAGTGCGCAATTTTGAACTTCTTTTTATTTTGAGGCCTATATTCCCCGAAGCAGTACACAGAGTACTTTTAATAAACGTAGCAACACGTACTTTATTGATGATTATTAATAAGGCATTCATAAATATATACAATCATTATAACAATTTCCTTTTTTGTAATGAAAATAAGTACCAAACATTCGGATAATTCGCGCTAGTGGCAACCCTGATTGCAGTATACAGTGCCCGTAGCAACGCTCGGCGTCTCCACATGCATTTCACGCGTCGCATTTATAATTAGTCGCTGATTGTACACGATTCGTCCCAGAGAAAGTTCACATGACACCAGCGGGTCGGCCGACTTCGCATTGTTCGAACACTTGATCTAAGAATGTGCATTTAAATACCTTTTACAATATGCTAATGCCATTTTAAAGTATCTGAAATTGTGAAGTAGGCGCGCTTTTTTCATTCTAAGCTCTCTCCGCTCCACCGTGACGAGAACGATTGTATATTCTTTTGGGGTTCCTTTAAAAAAGGCTTAGATTAGATGTTCATTGTGATTACGGTTTAGCGAGAGTAAACAATCGGCTAATTAAGGAATAGTCATTTCATGTCTGTATTAAAATATTTTTTGTAAAGTAGGTATAATTATACAAAGGCATAATGCTACATTTTTACCAGCAAACGATCATGAATGATGAATTTATAATAGTAAGTTAAAATGGAATACGCCATGCAGACTCCAAGCCACTGTTAGAAAATCTAAATTAGAAAAATTTTGTAGTACCCGACCCGGGAATCGAAATCAGGACTTCCCTATCGGCAGTCGCACATACAGCCAACACGTCCATTTTACATTTTACGACCATTAAAAATACATTTTACAATTCAATTGTTTCACTTATATATTACTTTCAATTGTATTGTATGTATTGGTCTACGAGTACATACTTGTATTTGTTTCTTTTCAATTGTATTAAATGTATTAGTATTTGGTTTGATTAAATCGTATTATAAGTATTATAGATCGCGGCTCGGCAAACGTAGTGTAGAACACCCTCCGGCCAGGTGGGATGACGATCTGCGAAAGGCTGCCGGCAGAGACTGAATGCGGCAAGCTGAGGACAGGGCGCGGTGGCGTTCTCTGGGGGAGGCCTATGTCCAGTAGTGGACTGAGTTAGGCTGATGATGATGATGATAAGTACTTGTAAAGGAAAAAACAAAATATTAAGAGTAAAAATTTTAATTTTCTTGATAATCTTTTTCGTGGTTACTACTGTAGCAATATCTACTGGTTTGAAGTATTTTCATTGTTATACTTGTATTTTAAAAAATTGTTTTTACCTAGACTAGTGGTGTAACGAATGTCACTTTTTGAACATTCGCGAATGCGAATGCAAATATCTGCTACTGACTGATTCGCGAATGCGAATATTCAGTTTTCATAGAAGAATTTGTTTGACATTGCATTATATTTTTGTTATAATTTCTGATTAAAATTTAATTGATAAGCTTCATTACCCAAAATAAAGTTAATAAATAAATAATACTAAATAATAAATTGAAGATTGATAATGTGATTACTAGGTTGTTACTTTTTATTTTATTAAAATCTTAAGAAATCAATGGAAATTGGTTTTATTAACATTTATTTCTGATATTCATATTCGCAAAACATCCGCAAAATATTTGCATATATTTTGCGAATGCGAATATGTAAAAATACGGGAATATTTGCGAATGCGAATGGGAATATTTGTTACGTTACTAGCCCAGGAACATCATCGCGTAAGTAAGAATGCAGCTACCGTTGATGTGTTAGAAATTCAATCATATTAGTTTGAAAATGTTTATAGTAGATAAAGACTGTAATATTAAAATTTTGATTATAATATTGAATTGGCAATGTCAATAAATCATTGGTTCTATATAATATATTGAAATCTATATATTAATAAGAGAAGCGTAGACCTTTTGCACCTTTTTTACGAACGGATGAGTATGAAAGTTGGCACAATATAAAGTTCAGATGGGGGATCGTTGTACAAAGATAGTATTTTATTACATAAAGCATTATAATTACTTTATTTTATCAAAAGAACCACCTCATGCACACTGACTATACACATGCTTACAAAACACTGTACGTACACGCCAGTAGAGCTGGTGATAATATCGATATAATTATTTAGAAATATCGATATTAATTACTAATATTTTACTTGATGATATATAGATAGTTTGATGTTGAAATGTAGATAGCGAACGTTGTAATTTTTTTTCCTAATTTGTTATCTCTTTACTTTAAAAAGTTCTTTTTTTTATAGTCCTCATTTCTTCGTTTTGTCTCTTACGATAACCTTAACAATCAAACTTAAAATAAATGTGAATTCTGGTCGAATTTCGACCAGCAGGCGGCCACTGGTATATAGAAATATACAAACACACTTATTCATGCATCTGTATAATTTATTATATTGTCACTTTTAGACCTTTCCAATATTACAAATACGAAAATATACTTTTCTGAGTATTCTGCATTCCTCTGCGTACCTCTTCGGGGATTGCAGGCGTGAAGTTACGTTTACGTTTTACTTTTCTGATTGTCATTTGATAAAAGAGATAGTGTACGGACAAAAAGTGACTATGGCTACGGTTTTTCCTGGAAAAATGCATGGTTCCTGTGTGATTGAAAATTCGACGAGTTTTAATTAAATTTCACATTCGGGTTTTATGTACTATGACTATACGTAGGCACATAGTTACAAACATGTGGCTCCAAAGAGCAACTCTATATATAAATGCAATGTCGTTCAGTATGTTCGTCAGTATGTAAAAAGGTATTTCACGCCTTTAATTCCCGATGAGGTAGCAAGAGATTGTAGTACATTTCCATGTTTAACCAGTTACATTTAAATCCCACTACGGAATAGGTGGTGAGCCTTTTGCATCGAGCACATATCCAGACCGAGAAACTACTGGAAAGTGTAAGTTACAAAAATTCAGTAGAGCCCGACTCGGGATATGAACCCAGGATTTCCCGATTAGCAGTCGCGCTTGCAATCGCAATGTGATGAACGAAGCAGTTCAAATTGAAAATAACAAAATACATAATATCACACACCACGCGATTATCGCTGATTGTCGTTTGCGCGGTTATGTTACAAGCATATCACGAAAACAATATTCAGGAAAGAGAGTAGGCAGTGTACAAATTAAAATGAAAAACCAGTATTACATTATATTTTCTTTAAACGTACGAATTGAATATACTTTTCTTTTCCATTGTACAGCGCGGAACACGAATACGTTTTTTTTTTTCGGTTCCATTGTACATCGCAGAACATTAATACGATTTTTCAGTACCATTGTACATCGGAGAACGTAGAGGAATAGAATACAACATTGAAACCGAACAGAACGGAGCGGCAAGTTAGTGTTTTATTTAAATAGGTGTCTAATGTCGCTTTAGTTTCGTGTGTCCGTTGTTATACAATACAGCTTTATAAATACTGAACTGTTTCGCGATTTAGCGGACGTTCCGCTGCGAATTTGAGTTTGTGAATAATAATATATGGGCGTCGTTTAAGCGTCTGTTGTTTTAGATCTAGGTACTCGTTTCTCTAAGTAATAATTGCACTATCTTATTTTGAATGTTAAGAGACATTATGTTTTAGTACTACAGAATATTATGGCCATAGAGTATTGGTCCCTTCTCCAAATTGGTACGTAAATGTAATGTGAGAGTGTACCACGTCCCTCTGCTAATGTCTTGATGATAGGTGTGATGTTACCTAATTTATCACCTCTGTAAGGTACGTTTACGCATACGTCATACGTCTTTGAGAATTACAATGCAACAATTGACAAATTATGCAACAAACATTACGTTTTTTGTAAAAACGCGCCCGTCAAGATTTGAATTCCGGGCTGCTGAAGTGAAAGAGGTTAAACTGTAAATCACTAACTTCTTATTGTTTATACTACCGTTATTCTTTTGTTATAACGTAATTAAGATATTTCAAATAACAGTTCAACATTTCGGCGATGTGGCTATTGCTGCGAAGTTAATTTGATTAGCGAACGAAATTTTAACGAGCGGCTATTGTATGGCGTTCTAATATCTTATTGTTGATACCGGTGTTAAATTGGCACTCCAATTTTCAAAACGAACGCCCAATACCCGTCGTGATTGGAGTCAATCGGCGAGGGTCTGAATAACTCGTAATTAGATTTTATTTTTATGTTTAATTTACACAATTTCGTGAATGATTTGTATTGATATGATTGTGTGATTGAAAAAAAGTTATTTATTTTTTAAATTGGTGTGTATTTTATTTGTGGATGGATTATTTTTGATCGAATTCATTATTTAGTGACTCGTTGGTCGTGTTGATTGCAAGCACAACTGCCGATCCGGAGGTAATGCGTTCAAATCCCGGATTTTTCTAATTTACTTCCTAATCAACTTAAAACGGGACTTAATAATACGTGATTTTATAAAATTTGAGGTTCGTGTCAGGATATGACTCCAAGACTTCCGGATTGGCACACTACAATCCAAAACACTGGGCCACCACAGCGAAGTTGAACGGCTTGCTTTGTAAATAAAATGCAAATCACATATAAATTGTAGTACCGCTATTCATTTAAAAAAAATTATTTATCATATCTGCAACGTATAAGTATTAAATACTTGACGTAACATCACGCCTGTAATCCCCAAGAGGTATCTAGAGTAGTGTTTCGCAATAAATTTATGTCCCAACATGGGATAGAGGGTGAACTTATAGCGATAAACCTCAGATGAAAAATACGAGTATATTTATTCACTTCGTGTTGGCTATATGACTATTGACTATCTATTAAGTATCGGCCAACTAACTATTAAGTATCGACCAACTAACTACTAAGTATCGACCAACTAACTATGAAGTATCGACCAACTAACTATTAAGTATCGACCAAGCACAAGGCGTTCTAAAATGGTTCTAATAAAACAGAAAAATAAATTAGGTAAATAGAATTAGACACTGGTGGCAGATTAGTGCCCGTTTTCATAACTTCGTGCAGACTAAACAGTTCAAAAATTTCAAAACAGAGAGTAATTTTCATTTTTTGAATACCTGATCTCCTCATTTTTTACGACCTATAAAGCTTTCGCAATAAAATAAATTGAGTTTAAAACTTTTAATGGCCCTATTTTCATTTCACGAAAGGGCAACCTGAAAAAACAAAGCACTTTTTCAGTTAACTAAAATATACCTATTTGAATAATGTTTTTTTATAACATAAACAAGCATTTACAATTCTCTAATGTAAAATATTTTTTTAAGTAATCTGTTATCTCCGACTTCATACAATTTAATAATGAGCTTTATATACTAACAGTTTTAAAGTAAATACATTTATGTAGATTATTTGAAATAATTCGCATCCAGAACGCATTAACGTACTTAAGTGCTGCTTTTGTTCGTGGGGAATATCCTATTATCATAGACTTGCTTTACATTATAGATATAGAGCCTCCCTGAGGGATGTTTGTCTGTATTAACCACGCAGGGGTATAGCAGAGCGAAGGTGCTCGCGCTGCTGATGCTGCGCCTACGAGCAGGACATTAACCGCGCTTAGATAGGCTGCCCCATACCGGGACATTTAAAAAGCATTAGTAATAATCCTGTACGAAGTTGGTCAGATTCTCGTTGCTACTGACGATAGCGTATAGTATACACGTGGAAGAGTATCACACCTGTCAGACCCGAAGCACATATTCTTTGACAATAATCGTTTGTAAATTGAAGCGGATTTGGCTGTGGACGCCGTGGTACTGTCCCTTTATGAATTTTATACATGTTCTACCATCTTTCCCTTCAGGTTTTATTGGAAATAATATTTTCATAATTTCATAACTTCACGCCTGTAATCCCCGAAGAGGTAGGCAGAGGAATGCAGAACATTCCCACGTTTCACCGGTTACGGTTACGTCCCACTACGGAATAGGTGGTGAGCCTATTGCCATGCATCGGGCACGTATCCAGACTCCGAACCAGTACTAGAATTGCAATTTAGATTTTCTAGAAAATTTCCTAGAAAATTTCTTAGAAAATTTCTAAACTAGAAAACCTCTTAGTGTTCGACCCGGGAATCGAACCCGGGACCTCCCGATCGGCAGTCGCACTTGCAACTAACACAACCAACGAGGCAGTCAATAGGATAACTATAATTGCCACTTACGCATATCCAGAGTGGAACTTGGCTCCACAAAGTAATAACAATTTAATGAGGATTGTTAGAACTGAAGTTTGATAAAAAAATACATCGAGTACATCATGGTAAGGGTCGTCTGTTCAGCGCATCGCATTCAGAAATTTAGATATCCGTTGGAAAATAGTTAATTTACCTGTCGAAAATTCCCGAATTCCTGTCCGAGGCTGCGCTGTTATGACACGCTTTGACAGGAAACTCAATCGGGATAGCCGTGTAAAATGCCGTAATACAATGATAACAAAATATTGGTATGGTACACACAGCATCCAAAACTAAATCAGCTTTATTTTTATTTTATCAACTTTAGTTTGTTACCTATCGCGTATATATTTGTCAGTACGTTGGAGCCTGAGGGCTTTCCGACGTTTCATTTGCACACATTGTATTAAAATACCTTTAACGTGTCGAAGGTTTGCAAGAGACGAGCTCGTTTGAAAGCTCTGAGTGTTCAAAAGTCAGACTAAGAGACAGCTAAAATACGTATTTAAATATAGGTATATACATACTTCTAAACACATGTACATAGACAAGTCTAGTGTCTCTCTAGTGTCAGAATAAGGAATTTTCTAATTTTATTACATATGTTTTAAAAATAAAATTTGATCTCAGGATAAACACAATGTCACCAATATAAAGCCGGTCTGGATCTCTAAATCAGTTCACTTCACTGGCCTTGACTTTATAGTTAAAGCTTCGTGTCTTAGTTAATACTATCAACTTGTTCAAGCGGTGGAAGACACAGAAACGATAATTCAGCTGCTAACTGTACGATACGTGATTGGATACAGCCGTACATGGGCTTCAAGGCCGATTTAATATCAGGCATCTTATTCACGCATTAGGCTATTTACAAGAAAAAACTCTTCGATGTATCCACAAAGCATAACGATACATGTATGTACTTCACAATAACATTGTATATTTGCATTTAAACAAATACTCAGATGTTCTTAAGGCGGACATTTTAATAATGGGAGAAAGTTAATGCATCCGCGATACCGACACCGCGATACAAATGCACATCAGATAACACAAATAAAACCGCCGCAATTGTAATTCGTGTTTAGAGCTCATTATAGCTCGTAGTGACCGCAACACTAATCACTTATTATTAACGGCACGCTTCAAATATCTACACGCGAATGTCGTCTTTAGTTGACAGCGGCAATAGGTATGGGCAGCATGAATCGGACAGATGTCTTGCATTTTGCATACCGGTTAAATGCCCATTGAAATTCAAACCGTGGGGCTTGGAGACAGGGCTCAATTTGCATAGCGCAAAGGTCAACAATGCAATTATTTGCCGTGTCGATACGCCATAAAACAAAATTGACAATGCCAACTCACTGCAGTTGTGTTTTAATTCCCACGACTTACGACTTGCCAACTTTGATACTGGTATGAACGGGAATCAGCAAATTTGACTGAAAATTGGCAATTCATAATATACAGATTACAGTCAAAACGGTCAATTGGTCAAAAAAAAATTGGCAATTCATAATATACAGTCATCTTTAAAAAACCCTCAATCATACGACAGCTTCCAATCATTTAAAGTTAAATTAATTAAATAAAATAAATGAAAACAAAATTTTATCCCATTCACAAATGTATTCTTTACTCGGATATCAAAATTATAAAATCACCACTAATTTTATGTTAAATTCACAAGTACGAGGTCGCGTCGCATCCGCGTCGTGGACGACAAACGCCCGCCAACGATTCTGTCGCCCTATAAGGAGTGCACAGTGTAATTACAAACTAAACAAAGTTAATCGCGAAGCGCGGTGAATATAAACGGTCTATGCACAAATGATTAATTTGAAATTGTAATGTTGTCAACATTCCCCGCGGTGGGGTAAAATCCGCTATTTATGAAGTCAGCTAGCGTTCGAATGTCAGTACTTTTCGCTTATTATCCGGTGTCTCGTTAGGGCTGGTGGCGCATAGGTTACGACCCGCTGTTGACTTGCCAAGTAGCTAACAGATGTCGCATTCTAAGGAAACGATCTGAAAACGACTGTGGCAGAGGTCAGTGGCACGGGCGTTCTGGAAACGGTTTTTTTTTATGTAAACGAAGCAACAACCGTTAGATGCGAGTAGCACATGTAACTTGTGGCCAGCTATGACAACCACGTTCAGTTAGATAGCCCTGAACGTTAGAACAACAATTAACAAATTTTAATCCATTTGATGAAATGAATATTACATTTATACTCGCCTGGTGCACATAATGCCCTATCAGCATTAGTAAGGACTAATTTAAAATGCTATCTGAATGAATTACCACCAGTTCTTCAAACCAGAGCACCACACTGCACCACACTGCTCCACTGCCGGTGGCCGTAGTATGACAAAAAAATGAACAGAGGATTCCCATTACATCATCTCTAACTTGATCTATCTCATGAAATAAGAGAAACATGTAAGAAATGATTATATCCATTATTTCAGACTGCCTCGTTGGTCGTGTGGTTGCAAATGCGACTGCAGATCGGGAGGTCCTGGGTTCGATTCCCGGGTCGAACAC
>DWEJ01001612.1:0-12702 GCA_018245835.1 Mysoria sejanus stolli | reverse complement strand
GTTTAAATCGCGCGCGTTTCACAGTAGAAATTGGGCATTCAATTGGACAACAGTCAATTGGGCATTAAGGAATACGGGTCTGTCATTTCGCGAAAACATCGTATCGCCGCCGCGATATGTTCGTGTTTGGTAAAAAGGAATAAGGCCCCTGGCTGGTATTTGAACCCGCGCTCCCGTATTGAGAGGTCGAATTACAAACCACTGAGCTATCACTGCTTAAGTAGGTATTAACAATATTTAATAAACATGTAACCGCAACAAAGTGTATCGGTTGTTTGATATATAAAAATATTCTTAGTGCGATAGTTTTGTTTTAAGAGATCCATGTGATAATGAGCTAGTTTGTGAGATATATTCAAATATTTAATATTGAGCTGTCCTTATAATATTAACTTAATAAAATAAAACACAGGATTCATGATATTTTTTTATTTAAATCGTTTATTTACGACAACTTTTAAAGAGAGAAAAACTTATAAAACAATCTCCAATCTACGCAAGTAAATAGTTGATATCTTTTAATAACAAAAACACTAACGTAACAATTATAATGTCAACACAATCTGTTGGGGTTCGTAATATATATATGAAAATAACTACAGAAACTGCATATTCACAGAAGCCACTCGATATAAAATATTTAAACTGTGATTGTAATCAATTTGTCAATCAATCAGTACCGATACATTAGTACATTGCACCGAAACCATTATAATTTTTTACACCTAACAGTAGGTATTCCATTAGTTTAGTAGCATTTTTTTCAATGGATGAGGATGGAGCAAAGAAAATGAAACTAGAATAAAGTTTACATTGATCTACTGATTACATATTACTTTTACACTAAAACTTTGAAATTGTGGATATTACCACAACGAAAACAACGATCAACACATCAAAGTGGGAAATATGTTAATGATGAACTTAGCCTACACGACTGCTCACACTGTTACCGTCATCGAAGTATATCAATTAACCTCCTTCACCCGTAAACACAGAACCGTAAAAGAGATTGAAGTCGTGTAATTAATCCCTTCTCTAACCAATTATCATTCGTATAAAATTTCTATCGTTCCAATAACGAAGGAAGTTAACCGATTTAGTGCTCACATTTATATACAACAATGAAGCTCTAGAAATATAAAAAAAATATGTTCTCAAAATATCGCAGAGTATGTAGAAATATTTTGTACGTCTTTTTTTAGCCACGTGTCCAACATAACAGGAATGTTGTCAAACGTACCTTATGTAACTACATTCCACTTTAAATGTCAATAAAGTCGCACGGTGCCAGCCATAGATAACTCTTTGTCTACTGTTCTAGATTGCAGACCGGCATTTATACGAACGTCTAACATGCTTTTATTTAGTACAGCATTTTTCTATACATCTAAGAATAAATCTATTTTTAAAGCAACTCTTTTAAATAATTTACTATCAAATAGCCGTTATAAATAAATAAGAAAATATACAAAAGATTGTGTTATGCTTACAGCGTACAAAGCTTTCACTGAGTACTCTCAATTATATGGTCACAGATCAGAGACAATAATTGAAAATGTTTAAATTTAGAAGCCAATACACCAATATATCTACTCTAAACATGACATTCTTAGTTTATAAGATGTTTTTACATAACAAAAAACGTAACAAACGTTTTTAGTTATGTACATGACTACGATACATTTAAGTAATTATATAGGTATGTAATAATTTTACTAAATGACAAGAAGGCCTTCTGTTACTGGCAACAAATTGAACTTTTACACTATATAAGATGTTACTTATATAACATGATATTATATGAATACGAAGAATGATTATTACAAGTAATAGTACAAGGTAGACATATTTCACATACAATTTTGTAATTCGATATAATATGATAATACAGTTTTAATTCATTTGTCACACTGTTGTAGTAATACCGTGTATTATCGTCACGATGCACAGCGAAGAAGATTACAAGGCATTTTCTATTGCTATTGTGTCATATTGCTGTTGAGGTGCGTATTCCAAAGCACATTGGGATTTCAGTATTCCAACACACATTGGAATTTAGCAATTGTGTTCAGTATATCACAACTGCATTGAGTAGTGCCCTAGCGCGTACTGTAGCTCACCTAATTACATAGATTTAGTTCCTATATAGTACATAATAATGTTTAATATAGTAAGTTTTATTTAATAATAATAATAGCTACTCATTCGTTAGCTACCGGTACCCTCTATTGCACCTAAAATATATTATTATAGTAATATTCAACTATGATTATTATATATCATATGGTGAAATTTTATTCCCCAGAATAAAAGTTTAGATAAACATCTTAGAATCGTTCGAATAATTCGTTTACGAGCTGTAAATATTAACGAGGCATAGAGAGACGCATTTTTGTTCAAACATTGGGACATTGCGATTAACGAGGCTCAATTGACGGTGCATTCAATTTTGTAAATATTGATACATCTGTATACATTACGTATAATTGAGTCTTGTGGAGTTCGCGCAACAAATTATTATAATATTACATGCGTATTACATAATATGTTAGTATGTTTCGTTCATCTGTCGATCTGTCGATATGTCGATCAACATGCCGTTAGACGATCGACTCGAGAATCAACGTTCGACCTTCACACTGGACATCCTCTTAGAGCCAACAAATAACCCCGCGCCATACCGCGTCCAATACGATCCAACGAAAACCCTCCTAACGAGTTCACATAACAATAATTATATTACACATTGTCCCGAATCGGATACAATCGCCACTGGTAATAAACTTTTCTACGCTTAAAACTAACATCGATTAACAACAATACATCATTGAATCGTGCGCTGTATATTTCGCGAAATACAACACATGGGGTTAGAGTTGCCGTGTGAACGAAGCGGGTGGTGAATCAAGCCATATGCAGCGTATACGGGGGCTATATATACGACACTAAAACACTTATGAGAATGGGATGCTCACTAGACACTACACAAGAGTTCATACGAGACCACGTTCAGTCGCAATATGTACGGCTGTAGGCCTCGCGGTCTCCGACGCGGCTGGACCACCAGCGACACAGGCCGGACTCCGAGAGCGTTGAACGGTGATCCAGCCGATGACAAGCCCGACAGAATACCTGTTCAAAATAAATTTTGTATATGATTATCAAAATCATCAGCCTATTTTGGTCCGCGGTGGGACACAAGCCTCTGGAATAGCACGCCACTAAGTTCCGTCTTCAGCTCTTTGTGTTAAACCGCTTTACTATACGATACAATTATTATAATTTACTATCTAATTATTGCATTACGTAAGTTATCTCAATATCAGTTACGGCCGTGACGTCTAAGTAAAATAAGTATGATCTGGTCATTTAAGTATTATATAGTTTTTATAGCCTCTGTATGACCATGAGCAATGATTCATCAAGAGAGTCTTCCTAAATATTCATTTTATTTTATTTTAATAAACTTTTATGTACAATAGTGAGTTTTGTAATCAATTCCATATATTATCCTTTTGCAGTATGAAAAATCTGGCTTGATTTTGTAACAGACAGTAAATCTACAGTTTTGTATACACTGATTTAATGTTTTCTGCTGTTTGTTAGCGGCAATTTGTTCCTTTTTGACTCATTGGGGTTTGCAACACTGCAACACGGTATTCATTTAGTTTAACATATGTATAATTATCGTGAGATATCTGGCCTGTCAGTTATGTCAATTATAAATTTCATTTTTACACGCTTTATATTAGTTTCATCTGTATGTATGTTTGTGAGTAACTCTATTTATGCAATCACAAGAATACAATGGTCAGATTGATTCAGGGCGCACGTAAACGCTGTTTAATTATGATATTATATGTCGTTCTAATGCATACAAAATGCGCGGCATCATTTTAGAATACACGGAGCGGCTAGCCGTAACGAGTTTAAAATTATTTTAACTTGGGAGGAACGTACGCGTGTATTCTAGAAGGGTACTTCGGGGAGATCCTCCTCGAAGATTTCCCTTAGTTATTCGTTGATGAGCCGCTGCGGCTCGTGGTGCACCGGCTGGTGGGCGTCCTGCGCGCCGCGCTCGCGGTCCTCCTCGCTCGTGTCGCTGTTCTCGCTGGAGTCGCTCACGTCGCACTGCACCTCCACGCGCCTGTTCGTGCAGTTGGAGATCACGACGCGCGCCAGCTCCTTGATCCTCTCGTACGAGCACTCGTGCACGACCAGCTGCTCCAGCAGCCCCAGGCCGCCCTCCGCCATCACCAGCGTGCAGTACTTGTCCGCTGTCCAACGAGAACGTACATTGTATTTGACGCACGCCCAGTTTACATGTCGTCATCTATCGCACACTGGCCGTACGGAGAGCAGTTAGTCGTATAGTAGTTGAACAGTGATACAAGCGTTGAACACAGTGGGCTCTAAATGCATAAGTACGAGGGTGGATCAAAAGTTCGCGGAATGTCATAAAAACGTGTATTTTATTTTTACAATATTACTTACATTGTGGCTATACATTCTTTGGATTGTCGGTGTTAAATTTTCAATACCATATTATTTGTAGTTTTTAAATGGTAACGTGCTAAACGAGACCAAGTGTACAGTTTAAAAAAAAATTAATAAATTTGAACAAAGTGCGGTGATCAAAAAATTATTTAAGAAGGGATTAACACCAAAGGGGATACGAAAAAATCATTCGGAGAATCTGATCCATAGTATAGCACTGTAAAAAATGGATAGTAGAATTTAAACGTAGATGAGAGAGCATTGAAAATGACCCTCGCTCCGGCCGGCCTACCACATCTGCGACCGAAGGATACATCCAGAAAGTATAGTACGTGATCTCATATTGGAAACCACAGACTGAGTATAAAACAGTATGCAGACACTATAGGCAATTCATATAAACGAACACAAAATAAATTATCAATGAACTCTGATTTTCTAAGGTATCTGCCAGGTGGGTCTCTAAACTGCTTTCAGTTGAGCAAAAACAAACTCGTCTGAAAATTTCTCGCGACTGTTTGCAGATGTTTGAAGCTGACCCATAGGGATTTTTGGCCCTTTTGTTATTATGGACGAAACCTGGGTTCACCATTATACACTAGAGTCCAAACAACAGTCCAAGCAGTGGAAAAAATCTGACGAACTAGTCCCAAAGAAAGCTAAGACAATTTTATCGCCTGTTAAGGTAATGGTGTCAGTTTTTTGGGATTTTCGTGGAATCGTAATGGTGGACTGACTATTTTTTAAAAGGTCAAACAATAAACTCTGCATACTATTGCACCCTATTACGTCGTTTACGTGAATAAATTAAAGAAAAACCTACATAATTATTGAGTGTGGTTTCACCAGTATAACACACGTGTTAACATGTCTGTCGAAAGTATCGTTCAAATTCGTGATTGTGGTTTTAAAGTGCTGCCTCACCCGGCTTATTCGCCTGATTTGGCACCTTTCAAATGTCATCTGTTTCCAAAGTTAAGAACACTTTAGGGTGGCCAGAAATTTTTGTCAAATGAAGACGTTAAAGCCGCAGTGAACCGGTATTTTGCAGACTTCCAAGAACCATTCTTTGAAACCGGTACAAAAACTTTGCAAAACAGATCGAGGAATCGTATTGAATCAGGTGGAGATTATGTTGAAAAATATAAATATTTTTGTATTTAATTTATTCTGTTTTCTTGTTGAGGCCGCGAACTTTTCGATCCGCCCTCGTATACTTCGTTAATAGATCCGCCATTTATTAGAATAACTTTAGGATTGCTGCTTTTAAATCACTCGTTGAATCAAAACCGAGAGCGTTCGATGGCTCACGCACTTTTCACTTTCCACTTACGGTAAACGGTGGTGAGGTTGGCGAGCGCCCAGACGGCCCAGTGCTGGCACTGCGGCGTGTGGTGGCAGTTGAGGAGGCTCAGGATGGGGTCGAAGGAGCGGTAGTTGATGTTCCGCTCGGCGAAGCGGTCCCAGCGCTCGACCGCCTGCGCTATGCGCTCGAGCACGGCGCGCCGCGACGGCTCCTGCACCCTCCACGCGTCGGGGCCGTCCGACGCCATGTGCGCCAGCACGCCCGCCGCGTTGTAGCTCACCTGTATTCGTTACTAGAGAACTTGGGAGAAAACCAATTGCGCGGACACGTATGGTGGAGCCGCCGCCGACTGCAGCCAAATTCGCAAGCGTATAGTAATCTGATGGAAGATTACATATTTACGGCGCTAGCAATGGAAACAATGAAATGGGCCCGTGGTCTTTAGATACGAAAAAGTTCACATGAGAAATGTCGGCCAAGCTTGTTTCCTTGTTTTCTTCATACTTTATATTATAATAACGCATATTTCTTTAGTTATTTATCCTTTTCGCCTTTGATAATGACGCGTGTAATCAACGAGAATTTGTTTTGTATGGTCAAATTTTAGGCGTTGCATCACAGAGAGCGATTTACAGGCTCAGCTTTTCAATACCCACTGCTATAGCCGGAATGTTTATAACGGGCCAGTGTGAGACATCAAGTTGCCAAAATGTGATGCATTTGATTCACAAAACAAATTAAAATTACAAAGTTCTTATTCTCACTACGTTTGTAAACTATATTGTTACTATTAACGTTTTATCAACAAGTGGACGCGCCGATGGGACGAACAAACATAAGACATGCATACCTCGATACCGTCACTGGACGAGTTGAGGAGGTCGTAAAACACTTGGAGGAACGTCGCGTCCATCAGCTGGGGCCGAAGGTAACCCACTTCGGCCACGTTGCCCAGCAGACCCATCATGTTGCGCAACAGCTCTTCCTTGTCCGGAAACGTCTGGGGATCATTTTTACTAACTAAATCATTTTTAGTCTTAAAATTCTGTCTTGAATACAAAGATTTGGTTTGCTTCAAAAACTTTAAACAACAACCCTCATAATTACTCAAACACATATGTATCTAATTACAGGTTATAAAGTAATGTACATAATGAATTGTGTGACGTATATAATTGTAGTTCATGATATCATTGTCATTCAGTCATTGTCGTCTCGTTCTAAGTTCAATCCTAACTGGGCAGGCACGTACATAGAGGCACGCGAGGAAGAACTCCATGCCGCGGTTCTCCAGGAACTTCTCGCAGTTCTGCGGCGTCTCGTCGGTCACGTTCCACATGGTAGACCAGGCCACCTCCAGCACGTCGTCGCAGATGCGGCGCTCCAGGCGGTCGGCGATGAGGCTGATCATTTTCTGTAACAATTCGGCCAAATGTCTTTAATGCATCTGTGCAAGTCGCACGGACAGTGGATAATTTTATATTAAAAAAAAGTAGGTATGTGATTTCTGTTTCAAAACCTATGTACATACGTGTCACAATGTCACAGGTGTGACGTTAGCTCTAGCGTGTCTATTACACATTTCAAAGCAAACATTGACGTTTAGTAACAGAGGTAGATGTACACAGGTATTGGTGTTTACTCAGTAGTCACGTGTTGAGACAGCCCTATTGGGTTTTGACAACCCTACACAATGTAGAGACTAGTAACTGCGTACGCCGCATCGAGTTTCAAGGAATAACAACGCTGTCTCGGCGCGTCGCACGAGCACGTTGTCCACCTGCGTGGGAACAGTTCGCTTCCATCGCGGAGCGTGACTCCACCTACTCGTACATACCTTATCCTATTGCCATTACCTTAATCCTATTGCCTACAACTTTTTTATATTTCTGTCTTTCAGTAACTGATTAAATTTTTATATTAAATATGTAATACGTATATTTAATTTATACGTCCTCCGACGCCTAGCACCTATAACCCAGTCTAATCGCAGGCTAAATGTATTTGCAGCTTTCATAACAATGAAAATGTAACTAAAATAAAAGAGGAACGATCATTGTTTACGCGCGGTCTGTTTGTTGTATGCAATTGTTATAACAACTTTGTAATTATGTTATTATTTTTTTTTATAACGAGTATTCAAGTAAGTGATCCATTATAGGGGTCTTTATTAAACCGCAGGAGAATTACTATTTCGAACACAAGTAATTTAGGTAGTGACACCGAAATCAGTTGATAAATAGGATAGCGAAAAAAAAAGCATAAGGAGATTTAGTAGCTGACGCTATACATATGTCATAAATCGCGTAATGTGATAGACAGACTATCGAAAATGAATTTTCATGGTATTTTAAAACTAAAAGAACGCAAACATGTGGATCTCGTACTTTGAAAATACATACACACAGATGTCAAAAGACCGTCAGGCAAGGTCTACGTCATTCAGCCGCCACTGGGAGGAGCTGATCGCGGGTAGTACGCTCCTCTAACAGTTTCGTAAATCGTGGCCAGTTAAGAGTATTCTCATCCTATGAATACATTCGGATAGTGTTGGAAAAATTTTAGCACTTGTAAGCTTGTAGCACACAGCACAAATACTAGAACGGTGCAAATCTTTATTGGAACAACTACAGAACTAAAAAACTACGCATGGTTTAATATCCAAAGTACATTATTATAATTTGTTTAATATCCGAAGTATATTATATTTTAAATCTCAATTTCACGTGCTATATCAATTATGTTGTCGATTTTGATATAAAATGAAACCAGGGTAAACTGTATAGATATTGTTCAGTATATTAGGTATACATTGAATGTAAAAGGATTCGAATAAAATGTCATAAACGTACAACAGTAACTCAATTGGATACACAATACAACCCAGTTCCAGAGCAGCGCACAAAAATTGAGTGTAATAATTTATTGGAGAGTAAAAATTACTCACGCTTTCTCATACACACAGAGGCATATGCACATGCACACTTTATTATTAATTAAAAAATATTAGAATTATAAACTAATATCACTATTAGTGTCATCCGTTCTGGCATTATTGGCAGAGAAATGCAGAACACTCCCAAGTAGGCGGTGAGCCTATTGCGATGCACATAGGGCACATATCAAGACTCCGAACCACTACTAGAAAATGTAAATTAGAAAAATGTTGAAGTGCCTGATCCGAGAATAGAATCCGGAACCTCGGGATAGGCAGTCGCACTTGCGACCAACACGACCAACGAGGCAGTCCAATTAGTAAATTCAATTTGGTCAATTTCTCTATTCACCTGAAGTGGTTTCAAACTAGACCATACAGAAGCGTATCTAAGAGCTGCGCACTCACATTTTGGTTATATTAAGTTTTCTTACTTTCATTGGGGTTCGCGTTCTTGGCCAGGATCGTGTTTCGTCTTGGAGTCCTGTCATTGAGCCGAAGGATATAGACGACAGACGCAAAACGTGCACTCCATACGTTTTGTATCGGTCCTCCACGCCCTCACGGCAACACACCGAGTAGAACGGATCTATCAGTGTTCTTGATAACGACGTGCCCGCCGCACTTACTATTATCGACACCACAATCCAACCACCTGCACTGCCATCCAAGCAGAAACATTTGTTAGTTGTTTCCTATCTATGAAGTGACTTCTGTCTTCTATCCAGAATACAATCTTGTACAACAAATCAATCACAATCGTTGCAATGATGTTTTCGTAATATTATTTGATGCTTTTGCTCCATACTCCAGCTGTTGCCATCCGTAATCGTTCCACTTCAACATTCAGAAATGATTCGCTTAATGTTTCGGTCACATCTTTTCTGCAAATAGTAAACGGCATCGTATTGTCAAATGCATCATCGATCAAATCATCGCATCTCATTCCTTCGCAAATGTAAGTAAGAGTCACTGACATTTCTCTGACTGTTTTTGACAGTTTTCTCGACTGGTTGTTGTCTTGAATCCGTGTCACGAATAATGTACCCCGCAACACGGGAATCGTTCAAGAATAACTTGTTTAAAAAATAATTACGAAATTAAACAATGCTAAAAATTAAGCAATCTAAAAGCAACAGTAACAGTGATTATAGTATTAGTATTATACTAGACAATATTAGTATGATTTCCTTCTTCAGCGTAATAAGAAGAGACACATGAAGACAATGACCTAATATTGGTCGCTGTAATACCCGCAGAAGTAAGTATGTAGTGATAATTAAATATTATTATATAACTGTGATTGTAATTAAATTATGTATTATTATACAATAGATTATATAACGACAATATTAAACGTTGCATTTGCGCACCTAAGCAACTTAAACTGTTACGTGGTTAAAGTGAAGGAAGCGTCTCTTAAAAAGCACTTGTGAAATAGGCATAAGCTATTCCGAAAGACGATATTGGAATATAACGATGCAAAGCGTGTTAGCAGCTGCACTCTGAAAAATTTGGATTCCATTTTGTAAACACGTATTTATCACAAAACTAACTATTTAACACATGCTGCTTATTATGTTGGTAACATAAGAAATATACCAGCGAGAATTAATACTATAATGTTTTATTTAAATAGAGAACGGTGCTTAGACGTCATCAGCAGCGCTACCCTCGCACTGGTAAGTCTAAGCTCGCAGGGTATAACTTTCGACCGACCACGCTGTAAAGTCTACGCGCAGACACGGCCTCAACTTGCGATTAACAGCACGACATAGAAAATCAATCGATCCGCTGCCCACTATTGACCAAGGCGCGGTTGTCGCAGGGCACCACCGGCCCCGAACAGACAATTACAATAAATGCTAAATTTCATTGAACTGTATATATCACATATAGAATTGGACACGACAAGTAAACCATTGTGTTAATAAAATACACACACGTACACGCAAATACACACGCACACACAAAAGTGTGTAAGTATATAACATGACCTTTGGTTGTATTTCATAGTGTGCTGCGAAGGACAGGTGCGAAAAAATTGCCACGCGCAATCTTTATGAGTATACAATATTTATCAATATAAGGAACTTTTCATGAATTATCCTTGAGTACACAGGTTAATTTAAAGACAAACTCATTGTTGTCAACGGCAAACTAATCAATTCATAAGGCGTCATGTGAGGCGGGCTTCAGTTAATATTCGGTTGGGCGAAATGGAAGTTAAATTGTTCTTTTGCAATATAAGTCGATATAAAAGTGCCTCGTTAATAATGTCGATTACAAGCGTGACTGCCGACCGGGAGGCCCTGGGTTCAAATCCCGGCTCGGGCAATATTCGATTTTCTAACTTGAGAGTTTCTAGTAGTGGCTCGGACTCAGGATATGTGCCCAATGTATGGCCGTAGACTCACCACCTATTCCATAGTGGGACGTAAACATTGGAGTTTACTACATTCATCTGCCTACCTCTTCGGCGATTATAGTCTGATTTTACTATTTTTTAGATTGGGTGTTACAAAATATGATCATATCATTTTTGATCATATCAAATTTGACCTTATCAATTTTGATCGTATGAAATTTGACCGTATAATTTTTGATCATATCAAATTTGACCATATAATCTCGACCATCTTAACCTCAGTGGACTAACTCTTTCTCTACTCTCTTGACGTGGGCGTAAACATATGAGTATATATCACTTAGTACTGTCAAGTGGGTTAAACAATTAATTTAATTTAAGTGTTGACCTCGGCGTACCGTTAATACATATTTCAAGGACACAATTCCAGGTGAGTTGCTTTCCACTGTCCACTGTAACATTGAGTCGCACACGACCAAAATAGGTCAGCGTCAAACCACAGTGGCACTTGATGCGGTACGATTAGATTATATAAACACTTGCACGAGTATTAAATTCTAGATATTATATTCACGAGTCATTTGTTATATTCACCGGTGAACACGAAGAAATTAATTATTAAACTAGACTTCATAGACTTTTGCGAGGTCGTAGCGATCGATCGTCGATATGAATATTTCATAACCATTAAATAAATCCATATCCATATCATAACCATTAAATATATCCATATCATAAATAAATCTATATAGGTAGAAACGTAGATTTGCGCCTGAACAAGAATCGAATGCAATGACGTGTACAGCCTGTAAGCTACTTTTCCCTTCATTTCTTTCTATATAACTCATTCATTCAGTCGTGGTTAAACGTTTATATCTAATTAGTCTTGCTTTTTATTTAATCCATAACTACATAATATCCCTGAAAGGGACCCCTTCTAACACGATCGTGCACATCCCATATCGTGCGTAAGCTATTTAGAGGTATTATCTATTACATAAGTATTAAAAATAGGATATTAAAAAAACGTTTTGGGCTTGAAAGGGATATAAACAATGATATTAAACTTAGACGTAACTTGAATATATCTAGATTTTATTGAACTATAGTTGGGACAGATATATTTTAGTGGTAAATAAGGCACTTATTCTGGCCAGGGCTTGTACGTGAAGTGTTTAACGTCCATATGAAAATACTAGAACTGCGAAATTTTCTATAGCTGTCACCCTCCCAAGAACTGAACGCACCCGTCCGACTATCTTTACAGACCATTTATG
Organism: Mysoria sejanus stolli; assembly: GCA_018245835.1. NCBI lineage: Eukaryota > Metazoa > Arthropoda > Insecta > Lepidoptera > Hesperiidae > Mysarbia > Mysarbia sejanus. The sequence goes on along the minus strand of DWEJ01001612.1, from coordinate 316 downwards.
TTTTATAACCGTGTAAGAGCCAAGTAAAATTCCTCGTGAGATTTTAAAATGTTGTATTAGCAACGTGCGCATTTTAAATACTACGGCACGCTCGACTATGAATGATAAATTTAACTAATAAGGATGTCAAATATACGAACAACCCTAAACATAGAGAATCACGCAAACGCTGCCAGTGGATTAAATCCACACGCGCGACGCTGGAGATATGCAACGGATACGGACGCAAGGTCAAAAAGTAACACTCATTACTTAGGGTTGCACCAGTAGGTCCGGACCAGATTACAAGTTATGGCATCTCCTGCCTGTTGTAAGA
>DWEJ01001611.1:0-12702 GCA_018245835.1 Mysoria sejanus stolli | reverse complement strand
AATTGATAATGTGATCACTAGGTTGTTCCTTTATGTTGTATTAAAAAACATAAGAAATAAATAAATTTTGATTTTTTTATTTTTTCTTCTAAAAGCTCCAAAACATTCGCATAAATTTTGAGAATGCGAATGCGAATGCCAATATTCCTTACATCTCTAATACATATATTATTTTATATACAAACAAAGCAGACAGCGAGCTCGTGCTGTAAGCCGGTACGAGACCACGATCCAATCTCCAGCACCTTTGTGACTCGCAATATTCAATTTCACTGAGTTGCTGCTCTCAGCGCTGTATTTTAGTGACGTAGCGAAGTTTTTCAGATATGCTGTCATGTAAATTATATTGAAAAATATATTTTATATACACATCTACGAAATATTGAATGAAAAATACGTTGTATTTTAAGCTTTATTTAAAGTTAGTGAATAGTTAGTGATATATACAACAATACAACATATACAAAGTTCTTTTAGTTAATAAATTGAATATCTGTTAGTTGTTTGAGACTAATAACTAAAGCTTATCTACAGTCTGCGGAAAATCATGTCATTACTCTACTCCTAAGTTTACCTATCGATAACTTTCCTTTAGTTTAATTCATCGGGTTACTGAATAGTGAATATGGTCGTTCCTTTCTTCTCAATCTAAAGATATTTGTGCAATGAACGGAACTATTTGTTCTATGTTTAAGTGTGAAAAAGTACCACATATGTACCTATTTATAGTCTTGAATTTATACTGAAATGTCACCCCCATACAGGCGAAAAAGGGTCTGCCAAGTTAGTGTGGAAATTTTTGTTATGGTCGAATTATTTTAAGTTTGCTGTGTAATACTACAGAATTGGCACTTAATTTATTATTCATTCAAATAGCTTAAATTAATATTGGAAATACCGACGGGAAAGTAAGTGAAAGTCTAAAGTAGTGGAATGGCTTGGAAAGCTCACATGCGGAGTAAATATTCGTCCACAAAAAGACTTATAGCCAATCATCTGTACGTTGTTATTATAATTTTAAACTATTTTTGGTCAGGCGTTGATAGTACCTACAAGATTATTTATCGTCATTCTTTCGCAGTTTTTGTTTGTTTGTAATGTTTGTAATTCTTATTTTAAGTTTCAACGTTATATCCTGAAAATTCGAACGTGATTCGCCCAGTAGCCAATGTATCAACAGGAAATGTTCACTTCAGCAGTAAAATACTCTGTTAACGTATATAACTACTGGTCTAAAACAGCAGTGTTAGATTAATGGCTTAGAATTCAATATCTTACTCCGGATGTTTTGCTTTATAATCGGGCGTTTTCCTGCGTGCAAGTAATCTGTAATTCCAAATTACATATATATCATTTTTTACAACTTTATAAAGTACGTCATAAATATTTATTTATATGTATATTATAATACATACATATCTACACGTCAGATTTGTTAATAAATGAGACAACCACACTGTTCGAAGGCTCGTATACTAATCAATTAAAGAAATTATATTTTAGTTTGCTTCACTACTATTTTTTACTATTTACAGAGAACGGAGTGCGTAATGTTTCTATTCTTACAGACTTGTAACATTAACTGCATACATGCACGCCGCTTTCGGACTTCTGACTGACCATGATTTAATTTGCTCCATTGTAGGACAGTCTTGGCCTCTCTCGGCACTGCGTCCTTCAACATTCGCATTGTATATCTGCTTCGTCATTCTTTCATCAGCCATTCTCTCAACATGTCCGAACCAACGGAGCACGCCCTTTCTTATGTTTTACACCGATTCGCTCTTGTACACATATTGTAATATTTTACTTCAATACATTCGAGAGTTAAAAAAGTAATCACCGAAGAAATAGAACGGAAGAGGAGTGTTGGAGGATACAAAAGTTTAAAAAAAATCGTGTTATTTAATCTTTGTGTTATTATTATCATATTTCATCCCAATACGTGCTAAGCGGGGTATGATCCAATCTCATTCTCCTTACATTTTCCAAGACTTGTAATTTAGGGTTGAATACGTTATTATTTTTTTTGTGAGGAGCTGTGCTCTGTGATACCCGACCAGCGTGGGAATACCTCATATGGGCGTATATCTCATGGGAGGTTTATATTCAGCACTGGATTGCAATAGGCTGATTATGATGTCAATTTAAATCTATTTTACGAGTTATTCAAATATTTATGTAACCTATTTAAATATTTTAATATTCAATAATATTTATTAAAATATTCATTTATAAGAATTTAATTGTTTTGAATGTTGATTTAAATTTATTTAGATATTAATTTATGTCATTCAAATATGCAGAATTAATTGATAATGCCTAGAAAATAAGATATCCATCGGTATTTCAAATTTCTCTAAACCGATGTTTAGTGGATGGTTGACATATTTTTTATCGTTGCAGAAACTCATCACTTTATGTCAGTTGGATTATTTAAAAATTTCTATAAAAAAAATTACCACGCAGATGGCAACCCTATTTATAATATTCAATTTCGCGGCGTTTGCGCCTCATCGCGATAGTATTTTGCACGTGTTTCAAAGATGCGGTATACTTTACGTCTTTTATAATTTAGCCGAATGTCAGCAGAAAAAAATTGATACAAAAACGTACACTTAACTTAATACGCGTATGGATCTATATTTTTTCTTTCATCGCGCATGTGTGGGGTCCATTTTGTGTATTGTTTTTGTAGCAAACAGTTTCTTTACAAACGCACCTGCAAGGAATTTTGTAAAGTTAAGTGAGGTTTTTTGATCTTAACACGTTGTGATGAGATATTTTGTTCCCAACGTCACATGGTTTATGAGACGTTGGGTTAAGTTGCTTTGATGTAGGAGTACAATGTATCTATTATGTTTATCTTGTTTTATAGAAAGTTATTGTTAATAGTAAGACTATGGACAAAACCCCTTCGGGGAAGCCTATGCCCCGCAATGGATTTAGACTGTAACAAAATTACGAAATATTTTGTAATAAGAAGCTTAAGCTGTTGTTTCGATTTGAAAGCTAATATGCAAGAAAGGACAGTTGTTTTAAGAAAGTACCTTGGGTAATAAAGTTAAGTGACATAACACAATCAATCAGTCAATTGCAAGGTGGACATAGGTCTACCCTAAAGGGTTTAAGCCCATAATCCCTACGCTGGGCTTACGTTTGGGGGATTTTAGAGCAAAGCTTCTTGCACCGCTTAAGGTCACGCCTACGTCTAGTTAGACACTTATAAAAACTTTGATATAGGAATGTAGTCAATTACTAGATTTATTAGTGTAGTCATTAGTAGTGGATTTGACTGCCAAGCTGGCTGTTGCGGGTTCGATTCCTACCAACAACTAACATTCGTGTAGTGATTGATGTTATTTTATGTTCAAATAGATGTGCTCGTGGCTTCACCCGCGTGGAAATCAGTGTGTCACAAAGTTTGTCCCTCGTAAATATCTAAAATTTTAAGTCTGTTCACTTTAACAAAGACTTGGCTTGGTTTGGAATAAGTTGTCTGTGGAAGTTATTCCAGCATAATAAATAATATTATTTACTGTTTAACATCAGCTGTTCATGTGCATTTGTTAAATCTGCACTATGAATATTCTACCGAACGTAATCCCGAATGAAGTGTGTAATATTTCAAGCAGTGCTGGCAACAGTTAGTACAGCATGTGTCGCGTGCGGGAATCGGCCATCAGTCATCGCAGAACGCAAACTATTAAGTGTCCGTTCAGTTTGTATATAGTCTCTAAAGCAAACGTTTACGTTACGTTCATTAAGTCAATAATTGTATATAGACTTGCTTGTTTCACATTACATATCGTTTACAATATTTTACTAGAAACTTCGCTGGAAGTTAAACTTTAGTTGTGATTGATAACACTTGATAAATAACTCCCACTCGGCAACTTGGTTTGGACAGTGGTTTGAATACTTCTTGAGAATTCAAACTTTGAGAAGAGACTCGTTTCCAATAGTGGAAGAATAAAAGTGTTAATGATGAATGGTGAATCATTTCCGTCAAGTTATAACTGCAGTTATTTAAATATTAATTCAGCTCTGGAGGCATTCAGCATTTAACTGTTATCTGTTACATCGTGTTTAAAGATACCAAAAAAGAATCTATCTGGCTATTTAATTTTACTACAAAGGTGTTGTATTACAAACTATAAAATTTAAGCATTATTGGTTAAGACAATAGTTCTGAGCTGTCCGACTGAGAGGAGCTTGTCGCTAGCAACATCACGTGGGAACTGCTGATGAAACCATTGTAAGTTTGCATTCAAGCATTTCTAGGTACAAGATATGGGCGTGACAAGTCGCAGTGGAAATTCGGTTTGAACGATCTTCATTCCATTAAACTATCCAGTAACCTAGATTTTTTTATATACATTTAACTTGACCAACAGGCCGATTGACCACCTGGCCCTATGTGGTTACCGTCACCCATGGATATACCATAGACACTAGAGGAGTTGAAATGCATAGGCACCTTCGAAGATTTAAAGGTATCGTTCATTGGAGTTAATTGAAGATAATAGTATTATATAATTGAAGAAAGTTTGGGTGCAACTGGCATTCCAGGTTCCAGATTTTTGTCTTCGATCTTATCAGAGACATCCTAAAAGAAAGGCAGGTAAAAGTTTCATTAATAAATCAGTGTGTATTATAAGTTAAAGAAACAAGAAAAAAAAAAGTAATGGAGAAATATTTTTGCCATAATCCATTTCTGAAATCCTCAGTCTCTAACTATTTCTTCGGGTAATAACCGTGATATATTATTGTATGTAAATTACTAATCCGTGTAACATTACATCATAATAATTATCGATTCACCTAGAAACGCTATTGTGTTAGATACTGACCCAAATCCAGCCAATGAGGGAGCTATCCCTAGATCGCACGGTGCATTGACGTCCAGCTGTCCATAGTTGGAATAAAATAGGGTTGTCACTCATGTAATCTTTTGTTTTAATTTAATTATCTATGATTCTATAGTAAGGAATCCTGTTACGTAAAAAATTATAAACATAACATGCCGTGTTCCAATGACGTGACACATGAGATTCTAAGAGAAATATTCAAGTATTTTTGTAAGTATTCAATCCTGGCCGCCTATTTGCAGCAGCATAGGAAGTAAGGGAAGCAGTATTTGGATCCTCAACGCACATGTCCAGCGGAGGGATTGTGGGCATAAACAATCAGGGGAGTCATATGTCCAGCCGTGGACTGCAGTCTGATGATGATGAAGTATTTAGTTCGTCATAGCGTATTCTGTTCTTACGTCTTGCCTTACGATTTTGTTTCATATATAAGAAGTAGTTTAATACATACATACATACATACATATCTTCAGGCCAGGTCCCTCACGTAATTAATGTTCTTTTAATTGTAATTCTTATTGCACGTCAACATCATGGTAACGTTACACAGTAGAATTATGTACAATGGCGGGCTTAACGTAAAAATAAATTACTACACAGATTATCAAATCCCATCAGGGAGAAAAGTCATTTTTAGTCAACTACACATATGTATATGTGTAGTTGAACTTATTATTCAATCAAATCAATTAAAAATAACTTAGCACAGTGTTTACTGATGTGTAATAATCAAAAGAAAAATTTAATAGCAAATAACGAATTTTTGAAATTGTCAAATTTATGTCCACAAAATAGATATATTTGCTCGTTTATTCTATTTATGTTCGCGTCAATGAATGACACAATTCCATAAAGATTCCCAAAACCTTGCGTATCCGGAACCTGTTCGGCTCGCTTGGAATTTTCTGGAACGTATTCGATTTGTTGTGGATTCTCGCGTCCGTACGTGATGTGAATACTGGGAGCATTTTTCTATTGAATCCCTTCCAAACAGAGAAGGTTTTACTGTCAGTTACTCCGTGCATGCGTCGCTATTAAAACAGGTATTTATTCATTGAATTGAATTGGTTTGAAATTGAATATTTGAAATATGAAATATTGTCTTCAAATTCGGTATGGGGCATGAGTACGAAGCTAGTAGGTAATACGTATACATATATAAAAGAAGTATGTCAGTTCTATCGAGACTGATGTATCTAGCCCTCAGTAATCGCTATCTACCCTGTATAGACCCTGGTGTTATGATTTAATAATAAATAAAGTGTTTGATGAAACATATCAAGATATGACGATAGTTGAGTTTAATGGTATCGTCAATAGAAATTATTCCATAAATTTTGGCGAAAATAAGAATCATTTTCTCCAGTTATTGGTATCGCGTATAAGCAACCCTACAATGTGTCCGTAGGGAAATTATGCAGTACTAGTCTATATTGCGATAGTAATTTATAACTTATGTACAATGATTTATGTACCAATATTCTGTGGCGGCATCTCATAATTCAGTTATTGTTCACTCTTTTAAGTAGTTCAGCGTATTATGTTTTCATATTAGCTAAAGCTCCTCTCTTTCTGAGAGGAGACCCATGTTCCAACAGTGGAACGACAGAAGGGTCGATATGGATTAGCTAAAGTACGCTTTAATAGTTATTAAGAACTATTTGATTGGATTGTTCAAGCGAATGACGACTAGACTGCCATGCTGAAAGGGATGACATTATAATAATCTTCATTACCACCATCGTGATCACCATCATTATCATCATCTTCATCATTATCATTATCATTATCATCATTATCATTATCATCATCTTCATCATTATAATTATCATTATCATCATCTTCATCATTATTATTATAACCTTTATCATCATTATCATCATCTTCATCATTATCATTATCATCATCTTCATCATTATTATTATAACCTTTATCATCATCTTTACCATACATAACCTTCATTATCATTATTATCACCTTCATCATCGTTATTATTATCATTGTTCTCTCCATTGCATTTATTATTATTATAGTTAATGAATTTTATCGTTGAAAAATATTATTTGCTCACGAAGACAACTTAACAGACTTTACACGCCTTAAAAGACGTCCATGTTTTATCTTGTTCTTTTCTTCCATCTATATAGTAAATCAAATAGATTTTGACAATTGCGATTTAAATTTTTTTCATACGAATAACGTAGCAAAAAATCCCGAGAATTATCAATGGATTTCAGTACCCAAATTCGAATAGGACAGTAGAAGATAAGGCGAGTAGAGTTTGTTAATCGTGAGCGTAAACGATTAGGAAAAAGAATTATTTCAAGCCCAATTTTCAGTTCTTCATACGATACCTTGATACAACTGTGACTAATCTTGAAATGAAATTCCGTTGTTTTTGAAATTAAACAGATTGCGTAGACCATTTAACTTTATGTTATGTTATCATTTATTTATTGTTTGTTTGTTCATAAAATAAACTAATATTTTTTTAACATGACATGGGAAATAGTGAGTATGTATATAAACCTGTACATATATAAATATCTTCACCAACAGAGCCACCAACTGCACTTCATTTTTATAGATCCCTACAACTTTACTGAAACTGACTAGCGCCCGGTATTGTTTTTAATGTCTGTAAAGTGCATCTTGTGCGCGAGCGGCCTTATTTTCATACATTCTGTAAGTCAGCGCCAGAAACCATTTACTCCGCTACAACTAAGCGTTGATCTATTGTTTATATGAATTTACGAGCTGAGCTTAATCGGCTAAGTTGCCTAAATTATGATCCAAGTTATAATCGAAAGCTCATTTTGTGCTCTATTGTGTTTCGGGAATTATGTTTTGTGTTTGCGTTACACGTGGACTATGCCTACATTGAGCTATTGTATACCCAAAGGTGACTAGAGATTCGCTAGTCGGGTTAATTTGGATGTCGTTATTATTTTTGTAAAGGAATATAGTGACGAAACATGGCAGCCGTTCGAAGAACGATACCAACCTATAACCAAGCAATCATGTTATTAAAATCTTAATCTTGAACACATGAACAGAATAAAATAAAGCCTAATAATTACATGTCCTATGTCTCCGTTAATATGAACAGACAGAAATAATAAAAACGTTTTATTCTAGCACAATGTATGCTCCAGGATTCTACCAGTTGCAGTGTCCAATAGTGGAAGATAAAAATGGTTTGGAGTTTGGAGACTACAGCTACAAAACGTCAGTTGTGAATTCAATAATTCATTGCATACAGGTCACTACATTAGAAACATTATGGGGTGGTTGTCGAATGATGATGATATGTACATATGTGCTTACAATGAATGACCTAGATCAGAATTGGCTTCACTTACGCTCCTTCTATACAAATATGCTGCTTGAGGAATTATGTCAATTGTTACGAGATCATATTACAAGATGGCTGTAGATCGTTTTAACTGTACAAGGTAAATGATTTGATTAGGACTGTGATTATGACTGACTCGGAATTCTTGGCCGAGTGGTCGCAGCTGCAACAGCCGATCTAGAGTACATGGCTTCGAATCCAAGTCGGTTTGTAGGATTTTTCAAAGTTGTAATTTCTAACATTGGCTTTGTGCTCGGTGCTTGGTAATAGGTTTAGCACTTATTCCATAGTGGGACGTAAACGTAATTAGTGAAACGTGAGAGTGGGGATGCTACACTATTCTGCAAAACTTTTCGGGTGTTATAGGCGTGATGTTACGTGAATTACCCACCTTATTTATTTATTATACCGGATCAATTCACGTATGGTTTTTCCAGGTTATTGTCGTTCATTAAGTTTCGAACGTTGGACATATGAAATAATTTTATAATGAAGCTTCTTTACAATTACTTATAGATTGCGATAGACAAAAAAAACCTCGAGAACTTGCCGAGAACAAGCGGCTCTGTAACATTGCGCTCGTTCTGAATTGTGATTCTGTTCTCATCTTTGTTTGGCAATAAATTACAAAGTTTCAGCTGAGACGAGGGAAGTTCTTGAATAACATTAATTCTAACGAACCTCCAATCTCCCTAATAATCAGTGTGTTTTATGTTTGTGTTTCACAGTATTTCAGCTGGAACAAGCTGGTCCTGTAACATAGGCTTTGCCTTGTTTCGAATCACATCGTTTGGAATCAAAGAATGTCCTATTTGATGCCCAAAAATATTTTCATTATTTTTACTTAATCATCCCAGGTCCTTTAATTGGCAGGCAGAAAGCAATGAGTGCCTAATATCTATATAAAGATCTAACGTAATAATAATAACTATTATAATTTGTGTTTAGAACGTAATGATATTTTACTATTTTCTGGATTATACTTGTTTTTATCTAGTAATTAATTTACTTATTTGTACATAGATTAAAAGTTAGATTTTATCGAGCATTTCAAAATGTATGTTAGTAACGCTAACTTTAGCACACATTGTTGAGGTGATCAAATTCTTATTTTTATTGGTATAGTAGTTTTTTTATTGTTTTATCGCTCATCGCTTACGATCAGACTATCACGTCCAACTTTATGTTCGTTGCTGGAATATTCATTATTATTCAAAACTTTGAATAAACATTTCCTGAATTTCAAAGGCATTTAGAATATATTATGACAAATACGAAACTTATTTATTATAAATTAAAAATGCAATATTTTTTTCCAAATGCAATTTGAATAACTGTCACAAATTTAATTTGCTTTACTCAAAGCTCCACAGGTAAAGTTGCAACTTATTTTGCGTCTCACTTGCTGTAACATGTTATCAATTTTCCGATAATTCTACACAATATGCAACTTAACAAACTAAGGATAAAATAGGATGATGCTTATTAGGAGAGGCTTATGTTCAAAAGCGGATTTGGCAGCAAAACAGTGATGAATAGAATAATAGTTATTCGTAACGCCAACAGTCAATTACCAGTCAAGTTATTGGACCATCCTTTCAGAGGATGACTTTAGTTTCTTTTGTCAAGACGTAATCTCCGTTTGATGAGCTTTCTTTCCTATCACTATCTATCCTAACCTCGGATACTAATGTTAATTAAGCTTTACACTAATATTATTTAAATTCATTAAAGACAATAAATCAATGATAATCTCAGAGAAGACAGCAATATGACGCGTTTGCCACCTGCACGTCCATTAGTAATTGCAATATAGTCCTTGGTAATCAAGTCAATGTACTATCAATTTATGAGGATATCTGGACTGTTACTTGGTATGTATTTGGTTAAAAAATATATGAACATTTTTGATATTTTGTAAACACTATGTGCATATTCTTCCTTAATGTTACTATTTTTCACAATTTTTTTTATTTGTAATAAATTTAAATCTTACAATGTAATCTTGCTGGGTGTTTGGCAATAGGCTCATCACCTATTGCTCAGTGGGACGTAAACGTAACCGGTGGATCGTGGGAATATACTACTTACTCTGCCTACCTCTACGGGGATTGCAGGCGTGAAGTTATGTTTTTAAATCTTACATTTTATTTTGCACTTTTTAATATTTCTTATCCTGTAGTGTTCAATCTGAGGTTGAAATGCCTGTTTTCTTTTTTTATTTATTTATATTATTTAATTCGATCAATGACTGGGCAGCCTCGTCAGCTGACACTATTAATTACACATTTACATCTGTATACATAAATACATATGTTTATTATCATTATATCATAATGCCAATATCCCTTTTGGGGTTGGCAGATACTATCGAATGTCTCTCTTCTGTGACGCGTCATAATTACTGAAGGTCGTACCCCTCGCAGAGTTTTATGATGGTGTGCATTTGTTCATTCCGCTTTTCTGAGTTTTATTTTTACCGAGTATCTAATACATACGGTTAAAACATAAATGTATTCATCAACAAATGCACCACACTATCCAAACACGATACAAAGTAAACCGTGTATTATTGGTTTATTACCCGGGTGGATGGTGACAAGTTCAGAGAATACAAATATATTGTTCCCGGGCTGGCGTGTAAATCAGACGAAGTTAGCGACCTGAGTCTTACAACACTTCTGTTTCTCGCTTAATTAACATCGTAACGGCAATAAATGTACTGGAAGTGGCCACATTTTTATGTATTATTAGAAATTGATTTAGATTCCGCGCTATTCCATTGTCGTAATTAACATCAACAACCATTTTTATCATTTGACTCTTGGACACGGTTCTTTTGTCAGCATAGAAAGAGTTACGGTCGAAGATTGCCACGGCCCTTAGGCTGGCTTTAGGCATCGAAGCAGGTCTTTGATTAAAGGTAAAACAGTTGGTGTTTTTAAATGAAAGTACGATCACAATTTGAAATTCAATTTTCGATACCAAGTATATAATTTACTACATGTACAGAAGAGGTGTGATAGTATTACATGTATATCATAATACGTGAGTATTCTGTACAAAAATAAATGAGCTCGTAAAAAAGTGTAATCACCTCTGTAGCGCCCCAATAGGCATTTTATGTTTAGGTACCACTACAGAATAGTCGGTGAACATTTTGTCGTATACCTCTCAGAAATCTCGAATCCGAGCTCCTAATAAAACTTACCACTAAATCTTATCTATTACAGCGACTTTAATGAAAACAAATTCTCTTTTTTTGCGAAATGTTTTACAACTAACGATAAAACTCAAATACGTTTTTTTCTAACTACAGAGTAATAATCCTTAGGGATGTAATTATTAAAAACGTTTCACAGTTTAATTAGTGAGAAGTCATTAAAAAAATTGCTGATCGCTCGTCAAGTCTGTGATGATGAAGGTAGCTTATAATTAAGGACCATTTCAATATTTTGTATAATAAAGTCTACTATTAGATTTATCTTTTTTAATTTATGTGAATCTTTTAATAATACATTCAACTCATTTACTGAGTAGACCAAAAGGTCTCTTCTCCGGTCAGATGGAGAAAAGTCAAGACTATAAATCTGCCACGCTGACCAAGGGTTGCTTCTCAGACTTCAGAAGCAGAGAACATTGCGGTAACGCTAAGCTGGCGAAGTTTACAATGAAGCTTATATGTACTCTAAGCGACGGACGATTGTATTCTCATAAAGCAGTGAGGTCGCAGGAGAGACAGTCAATCTATGATTCTGGTTATGATTACTTCATCCGTTCTTTAAGTCTCTGCTCTGCTCTGCTCTTGGACACATGTCTCAATCCCGACCACAATCTGCCACGCTGTTCCAGTGGCAGCAAGAGATTCACAGCGCTTAAATATGTACACCTCGTAACTCACTTCCTGTACGAAGTTATCAACGTGTTGAGTCACAATCGATTCACTTGTTAGACTCAATTAGATTATTCGCAGCAAGTGGGGAATTTGATGTTGTGTGTTGTTTTCCTTTTGATATTTTGTGTCGCGTGAACATTTAAAATTTATTCCGGAATTTGTGTCTGTTAACTATTCACTCATACTTAGCGATGTTTGGTTTGGTAAAAATGAATATAGTATTTTGAATGTGATTTTTCATTAATAAAAATGTACCATTTAGTTGTTATACTGGTACTGTAATACAATTTGTGACATGTGGTGTTGTTTAAGAAAATTTTCGAACGAAACTTTAACAGTATACCCATATCTTCGTCAATTTACGCTGGGGCAGCTTTGTCTAGGGTTCCCTTTGTTTTATTAATAGGTCCAACCCAATATACCCAGGCTTGTAAACATTGATACTTGAGATTGCTTATTTTTCTGAGATTGATTACAAGACACGAAGATTATTATAAGGAAAAAAAACGTAACTTCACGCCTGTAATCCCCGAAGAGGTAGGTAGAGGAATGCAGAACACTCCCACGTTTCACCGGTTACG
>DWEJ01001610.1:0-12702 GCA_018245835.1 Mysoria sejanus stolli | reverse complement strand
CATAGACATAAACTATATGTAAATATTTTGTTTCTTTTTACAAATATATACCAATGTTTTTGTACACTTTCATTATACTTTATACTTCACTATAGATACATTATTCATTTATTTTTCAAGAATAATTTAAAATGGGAAAGTCCTATAGTAAACAAGAGGAGATTATTATCGCTAAAAATGGCGCGAATAATGCCAAGACTAGTTCTCTTGAACAGAAGTTAGGAATGTATGGATTATTAATTGGAAGTCTTCTCATCATCTTATTGATCATTGTTGTTGCCTGCATACTGAAGAAATGTTATAGAAGTGTAAAGAAATGAGCAAGAAAGGAAATGGTTACCGCCGCTTCGTTGGGCCAAGTTAACAAGGTCTGCCAACAACATTCATCGCCAGTGTAATTCTTGCCATTTTCATTCATATGTATTCCATGCCATTGTGTTTTAAAAAACTATCATGGTGTTGTCTTAATGTTTGTTAATGATGTTGTACTCAATTCTTATATACCCTTATTTAGTGTTTAATTTTGTCCTAAATAAATGTTGTGTACACTTGCAATGTTGTGCAAGCTATGCGCATCAGTGAAATAGGATATAGTTGTTATTGTACTAGGAACGACTATCTTGTTTCACGTGTTCATTTGAATTTTAACCGCAGTCAGCAATTGTAAAATTATAAAGTGTGTTCACAATAGCGGTAATATTTTTTTGTATAAGAATTTTTCAATTCAATTTTTGTATTTGTTTTTCTGCAAAAATGTTCTAAAAGAGGGGGAATATTGTAGGTGTCTTATGCTGTATGAACGTACTTTGTATTTTACGTAGCGCACATCGGACAGTCACTCTCTGTCCGCATTCCTACGCACCTGTGTTACCAGTGAAAATAAATAGCGACTACAAACTAGCGAGTTATTATTTCAAACATGCACCCGAACACCTAAATAAATATCCAAGTATGTATGTAATTTAAGTTTCATCATCATAATCAACCTATTCAGTGCCGGATTAAGCCAGCGCGGGGCCTCTAGCAAATTCGATCAAGAGGCCCTTGGTTGTTATAGGTTCTCAAGTTAAAGGTGTTAAAGAAAACAAAACTGTTACAAATAAACTATTTCGGATCTAATATTTAGAGATAACACTTTCAGTATCAACTTCTTTAAGCAAATCAGACATTATATTCATCAAAGTGAGATAATCAAAACGTTCTTAGCCCATCGTGTTTCTTAACTCATATTTAAAAAAAAGATCAGCTAATGAATCAAGCATCCACGGATCATGAATGGATTAAAAAAATATACAGTTCGCCTTTTTCTCAAAATATATTAGATATTATATAAGGTCATATTTTTAAGCGCAAATATATTAAAGGTGTGTTTGGGTCATGAACCTGAATAATCGTGTCGGATCACGGGGCCCCACGAATCGCGGGGCCCCGTGGCATTTGTTACTCTTGCTACGTAGCTAATCCGACACTTCCTGCACCACTGTCCACTTGTGCACTTGGGCCTCATTTGAGTGGTTATGACCATAATCCAAACAAAAGGCAGACGTGGAGATTATGGTCATATCTTAACTAATTAATAATAATAATCTGGCTATTTAGTTGGAAACCATCGGTTCGATTCGGTCGACATAGCGCTGCTTTGACTTGTTTGAAATTAGATGTCCCAATATATTTAAAAATATATCTTTGTGACGTAACGAAGTGTTGTAATCATAAAGGGCATAAAAATTAAACAAGCTGATTTCACGATACGTTTGTTAAGCCCGTTTCCGTGCACCAAAAAGTCAATGAATATTAATTATGTTAAAATAGTAGATGAACAACTATGTTAAAATAGTAGACGAACAACTATGTTAAAATAGTAGATGAACAACTATGTTAAAATAGTAGATGAACAACTATGTTAAAATAGTAGATGAACAACTATGTTAAAATACTAGATGAACAACTATGTTAAAATAGTAGATGAACAACTATGTTAAAATAGAGAAATTGTTTTGTTAAACTTTTTTGTAGCTTTTCTTTCATGTAGTTTGTATTTTGCACTCCGTACAACGAGTTATTGATATGTATGTTCTCACCTTATTCTCGACAATGTCCTACCGACCTACTTGAGCTAATAATATTTCTGCGCTAATTAACTAACTACCTTGGGCTAGAGATATTTAAAAGTTTCAAGGTTTTAAATTGCGCATTAATATTCTATACCGTTCAAATTTCTTTTCCACATGCAGATAAAAGCAGGAAAGGAGCAATAAATCATTGATACTTTTTCGTTCTTAATTGTATTCTCGTTTTACCATTGTGCGAGCTGCGAATTCCAGAAGCTAGTGGGTGAAACAGGTATAATTAAAAAAATATCTGAAAAACATTTTGAAACAATCCATCGGATTTAGAATTTAAAAATCTGCTTACATTTCTCATCGCTCGAGGGAAATGGTCGATAAATTTCTGTTTTTTTCCCGCAGGCGTTTCGAAATGTTCGTGTAATTTTATTTAACCAAAACTTTTTTGTAAATAGTTTTCTATTACGCTTTTTAAGTAAAACATTCCTTAACTTGTACTTCGTTTTGATTACAATTTCTGTGTACTAATTAATACTCTTAAAAACATTACGGATTGAGTAAACAAGTTAATGGATTTCCTCGGAATAACACCCACTCACTCGTTTATTATTGTCACAAAAGTCGTAGAATAGCACCATTATAAACAAATTCCCATGTTATAATTTAACGTGCGGAATTAAGAATTAATTTTTCATTATTACTTTGTATAATTTTCGGACCTCAGTACTGCTATATACTACATTTCTTTTAAAAACAAACTCAAAATAAGTCTGTGGCGTGTATTGTGTAGGTATGCATAAAAAACGTAACTTCACGCTTGTAATCCCCGAAGAGGTCTAGGTAGAGTCAGAGGTATGCAGAACACCCCCACATTTCACCAGTTACGTTTACGTCCTACTATGGATAGATGATGAGCCTATTGCCATACACCGGGCACATATCCAGACTCCGAACCACTACTAGAAAATCTAAATTAGAAAAAATAGTAGCGTCCGACCCGAGAATCGAACCCGGAACCATTGTGTATATATATGTACGTTTTCAATTTATTTTAAATTATGAAAACTATTGGCGGAGATGGAAATAATACAATAACACACAAGATTACTGTAAAATGCAAGAAAAAAGGATACAATGAACTATTTTTCCGAATGATGCTTGAAAAAAAATCCATTACCATTGGAAATTTCTGTTCCATATTTTGTGTGGGAGTTGTTGAAATGAAATGTTTGCTGTAAACTCTGCTTGTGTTTGACGCAAAATGTATCAGTGCTCATATTACAATATCCATAACCAAATGTACGATATGTGTATCGTACATAATTGTAGAGAAATGAACTCAACATTACCAAACATATACTAATTTCTTAGTACTCTATTATTTTATAACGTTTATATACGATGATGTATATGTGGACATGCATTAGAAACAATACACAGTTTTCGTAATCGATTAATTTAGGTGATTGGCGAGCGTTGCATTCATAATAACGTAATTTCAACACTTAATAAAGTCGCGATCTATTGTACACTACTGTTAATAATAAAAATATTACCGGATTGTTGATTGTACTTTACTGTATTAGGTACTATTAGGTCTTAACGCGATAGAACTCAAAAATATGAATATTAGAGTTTTTGTCTTTTTCTATGTCTCTTTGTCTGTGAGGTTGTGCACGCTATTCTCAGAAACCGCTGAATCGATGTCGATGCGGTTATCACTAATATATTTTAGTAAGGTTCAGTTAATATACAGTAATCGTTTTATTTAAAAGGGTTTATAAATAAAAAAATTGAAGTTTATAGAATATCTCCAATATTTTATTAGAATACAAAATACTGTTTCGTTGATTAGGCTGAAACTAGAATAATTTAGACCTTAGCCTGTAAAGATATAATATTTCGAAATTGATAGGACCATATATTTAAGAAAATGCATATTTTCCAATATGTATCGTTCTCATGTAAGTTGAGCTTACATATACATGCATATATGACCGAACATACATATTAGATACGGTTATGATTAGGCTTAGGAATTATGGTCAGCCATTTTGTTTAGGAAACCATCTAATGGTTGGAATTGTTACCTCTTCGTAGGAAGTGTTGGAACTGTGTCTTGGATTTTATTAGTCAAGCGCTTCCATTAGATACCCATCTAGAACGTGTTCAAAAAAATATATAATCTGCCATTTTGTGGTACTAGCCATCTTAAATTTGGAGTTTTGTCTAGTGTACCGGTATTTTAGTAATCGAGCTATTTCATTTAATACTCATATCGGGGCAATTGTAAATAAATAGATATGAAATCAGCCATTTTGTGGTGGCTGCAATCTTGGAAATAAATACTCACGATCAGCTATCGATTCAACGAAGAATAAGCAGAATAGAACTTTCTAAAATAAATACTAGTAAGTGCATTAAAATGTTATTTAACTATTAATGTTCTCATTTAGCATTTGCTTAAAGTAATTCAACATTCATATTTTGTGTTAAACAGCTTATTTCCTAGTCATTTCATGAATATTAACCGTGATTTTGCAATACAATGCAATACATTATTTGAATATACCTACGTCTCATGTTTATTACATACATAATGTTATCATCTTGTTGTTCTCGTAATGACAGTTTTGTTACAAAGGGCGTGTTCACATTTGAATTTTAGTCAGATTTCGTATGGCTATATTATTTACCATAAGTAAAGTTACCGACGAGGCAACAAAAATCTTATAACGACTTGTTGAAACGTACCTACTGACTATTGTAAGGTAGCTCATGTGTTGATAAATTCGAGATAAAATTAAGGAAGAAACTAATTATGTTTTAACTCATACATTTTATTTATTTTAAATATATTGATTAGGTATCGGGCCATGTAGCCTGAGGCGGACGTTTGGGTAAAAGACTAAGAATATAATACATTATCGACGCCTGTGATATTCTTCATGCGCCTATTCATTCAATATGTTCACCTCGTTTTTCTGGTAAGCAAGCGACCCCGGTTTGATCTCTGGGTCAGACAAGTACTATTGGGTTTTTTTATCTTGAAATTTCATCCACTAACATATTTGGATTGGTGCTGGTGTACGGCAAAGAAAACAGGCCCTCTTCCATGATAGGATGCAAAACATAAGTAGTGAATCACAGAATTATTTACAACTGCAAGGAAAAACTACTTTTCTTTTATATCTCATGTTTAAATAAAATCTAACAACTACATTGATTGTGCTATAGCATTTCACTTACACAGATACTACGTACATGTGAAGTGAAATGAAACATACAAATTATGCGGACGGTTTTCTATGTACACGAAGTACTCAGTTAATTTGCAGCTTCGTAAAGTTTTGTTTGAACGCTAGATAAACGGGTGAGATATCTTTGTGTTTCTACCACTAGCAAGCTTGGAAATGGAACGAGCACATATCTGAGAACATTCGCTTTTCCGGTCTATGATTGATTAATACTGCTGCAAGTCAATCAAGCAGACCGCGCCATACCAAATAGTATTATGTAATCATTTTAATTTGCGGAATAAATTATTAATATGACTCAGTTTAAAAACTGCGATAACTGAGTCCTGGCATTAAACTGCTGTTAAACTTGGATTATTATCTCTTAATATTTCTGCATTTTATTTAGTATGGTGTGCATATCACTTAGTAAATATGGTTCAGCGCTGCAGTTGTGAACAGGCAGTAATGTGGTCACTGATGGATATATCTGCCATCATATATACACGTTCAATTGGATTACCGTGTATTAATCTGGAACATGCTGAGATGGTGGAAATTGGAGGAGGTATATACATCAATACTTACTAGAAATACTTACTTAGACTTTTATAAAAACTGCATGATTATAATAATTTGTATCAAGTAATATTACAATGGCGAGGTTGATGTTGTCTGGCGAGATTGATGAAAGAATATAAATTAAAATTTTTTGTAAAAGTACGATGCGTACACAACTGCACTTATTAAAATCTCGATTTTAGATATTTTTTTCTTTAAGAATTGTTTGATCAATTTGTTTCGTAATGTTCAGCAAGCAAGTACTAGATATTATTTTATTGTTAACGACTGAATTCGATTTATATGCTTAGAAAATAAACTTTGCGAATATCAAAAACTATGTTATTGGTCCATTGAATGTACATATGTACAGATCGCGTAAAAATACTGGATCTTAACTTCGGTGCGTGATATATAAGACTGGAAGGCGTTAATTACCATATTATGCGTAAAATACTTTGAATGATATAAATCTGTAAGTAAAGATCATATTGAATATATATTTGCTTTGCAAAGTGTAAAAACATGTAACAACCCAAGTATAATCCCCGAAGAGGTAGGTAGAGGAATACACACGCCCACGTTTCACCAGTTATAAGTTTACGTCCCACTATGGAATACGATAGAAATAAAAAATAAATAATAGACTCACCAGTCTATTATTTATTTTTTATATCTATATATTATTATTATTATTTTATATCTATATATTATATATTATTTATTTTTTATATCTATTATTAGAGTCTATTATTAATAAAATTACGCATTCGTAATGTTTGTTTATCAATATTACACGAAAATAAAAAGGAAATTCAAAGTTAAATAAACTTTCAATTAATAATTAAATTAACGGAGACGATGTTTTGGCCTGGGTCCACAATGTCTACATACACCAGATCGTATGAAAGGTAATTTTTAAGTAAGAATAAATTTTGTTCCTTGAACCAGGATATTTTGTAAAGTTCTCTAATTTTGTTCAGTAACTAATTTTCGTATTGTAAATAAAAAACCATCCCGCAACTTTGAGATAATGGACGACACTATTGCGGTCGCAAACTTGCATAAATTTTAAGTCTACATTAAAATTATCACTGTTATTTGACAATTCATTAGCGAACTGGATAAGTATACTGGAGGTAAAAATTAAGTAAATTACACAAAAATAATATTCGACCACAACGACAACTACCTGCGCTCCTGCGGCCCGCCGTGTACATGACTACGACCTCACTACCAAGTATTCTATTGTATGTTCGTATTTCCGCGGGCTATATCTATTGATTATTTACCACTCAAATGCCGATATTATGGGGATGTTTTGCTCAAGATCACATGTATGAAACAATTATAAAACACGAAATGACGCATATGTATCGCACGTACTCATGAAACAAGTGTATATGCAACATTGTATACATATAATTACTAGCTGACTCGGCCAACTCAACTTCAAGGTTTATTTCTTTTTCCTTTTTTGTTCCAAAACTTATTCCACACAATTTTGAACAAGTTCGGGTCGTAACACGTGTTGAGTATTTTTGAGGTTATGTAAATTACTTAATTAACTAATCGTGAGAACCAAACTTGAAATTAATAATTACGTATATTAATTATTGACAAAATAGGAAATAATTAATTATGGCCTAGCAAATGAATAATACGTTTGCTTGAGAAATATAATGAGAAGGAACAATGAATTGTATACTTCACTACTACGCTCGAAGGCTTATTGTTTGAGAGAGATGAGACTATTTTCATTCCCATCCCTACTTTGTGCTTTTACTGCGTGAAATGTGACACCGGTTAACGCCTGGCGGGAATAACTGATCTAGTAATAATTGCTTAGTCATCGGCCAGGGTTAAAAATAAATGAATTACTAATATGGCCATTAAAAAATAGTGGTTGGTGATAGAAGCGTGAAAATTAAGGGTTGTATGTATTTTTAATGTCAGATCAAAAAAAAAATAAAAATAAAGAATTTTGTCAAAAAAATAAATTAAAAAATGTTAGGTGTGGGCCAACCTTATCACTTAATGGTATAAAAAGTAGATTACGATCTATTCTCGGACTTACCAAATAAATATAATATAAAATTTCGTAAAGGTCGGTCAAACCCTTTCGGCTGAGTATGGCAACTGACACTAAAATTTAATATGTATAGATACAGATTCCGTAACTTGACGTCATATAAACGCCATTTTAACAAAACAAGTCCATTGTTCCATTGCATTCTTATTTTGAACTGGTGTGAAGTTTTGAAACGATAAGCGCTCGATGAGATACGCGACTTTATAAATTACAGAGAAGTGTTTTCACGGTACAGTTTTAATCAAACAATCGAAATCGTAGGTTGAAACAGACAAACTGTAACTTACACAATTTTATTGCTTTGTTGTAAAGTTTATAATTTTCATTGTTGAATACTACATTGTTTAGACAAGAATCTTTTAGAGAAACAGATGTACTGTAATTTGAAACATCGCCTCTGCCCGGGGGTGACCTTGCGTGCAGCCTTCCCGCTCAGTTTGCAGAACGCTTCAAGGCTACTGTGACCTGCCTCAACAGGGCCGTCCGCGTGTAAGGCCTCTTAGGTTAAATTGACTCCTTGTTTACGCGCTTCTTCGGTTCCTTTCGTACGTTGTTAAAGTGAAAGCGTTACGAAAATTTTAAACACGCGAGGCTTAGCGCGCAAAGGTTCTAGGTACTCGTAATTGCCGTGCATATAACTGCAAAGGATTTCACAAAGTCATTTTGAACAATTATTTTTTTTTCTCATTTGATTACGTATATATATGTTTTGCACTAGGTATAATTGCCAGTTTGATGCCATTTTTGTTTATTGTGTCGCCTAACTCCACCGTTGTAATTTTCAACGGTAAATACACTAGAATTGCATCAAAGTTAAATATACTCAAGAGAAGAGAGTTGCTACTAGATAAGCTATGGGTCGGTATTATTGGGCATGCATTAAATGACCTTCAGCTTTATTGCCATTGAACCAAACAAAGAAAATTACAATCGCGTTTATAGACGCGCGAGGCAAACTTGTTTCGGTCCATTAATTAAATTGTTTCTCCGCTGTAGCAGTAATATAATCATCATCAGTCTATTAACAATAACATATTTCGATTTAATATATGATTTCTTTCCGATTCCGTTGTCGTCCTCTGATTGGAACAGGGGTCTCCTCTCAGAATAAGAGGATTAAGGCCATATTCTGCACGCTTGCTAAATGCGGGTTAGCAGACTTCGCACGCCTTAGAGAATTTTTTGTAGAATTCTCAGATGCGCACGATTTCTCACTAGGAGAGGTCGCTATAACCTCTTATTTCTTTTATTTACATTTAAACAAATTACTTCTAACGTATCTACACATACTTCACACGGTTTGTTATGAATACTTTACAGTAAAGTATATCAAGAAATTATTTATCAGCAAAGCATTCTGAAATTGAACAATCGAAGTTGTGTTTCATAATTGCTATCTGTCTACAGCACCCAATACAGAGCGCTGTCAAATCCAAAACGTTGACATTTTAATTAGCAATTCGAGAAACACGCTCCTCTATACGTAATGTACGTGACTTCATGTGTCATATCAATATCGTATTTAATTTCGCATATCGAGCCCTCTGCGGTTTTTAATTTGAACAGTCAATGAAACACTACAGGTATATTTTGATTTGCAAAATAACTCAACATACAGACATTCAGCTGTAAGCGATAAACAAACTTTAATATGTTAAATTGAAATCGAATAATGTTAATCTTATATATAACATCTATACAAATAAATAAAATAGAAGTGTATGTTTGTAATATAAATATAACCGCTTTTTAATAAATGCATATGTATGTATACACGGTAGATATACCAAAATAACACTTTTTTCAGTTTTTGTATTTCTGTCGTACTGTTTGTTCCGGCTAATCTCTGAAACGGCTAGACCGAATTTGATGGGACTTTTACTGGCAGATAGCTGGATGGAGGATAAGGAGAATACTTTCAATTTAGTAATTTTACGAAATCTGCAAACTGAACAATAAATCCTACGCGGACGAAGTCGCGTGTACAACTTAATTATATATAATGGAAGTGCACTGTACTCCCTTGCCTACCTCTTCGAAGATTACAGTTGTGATGTTACTTATAATAACATATTACATCATACTTGTATCTGCCAAAGTTAAATATAATTTCCCTATGTTGTAAGTTCATATAACTGGAAGTGACCCTATCAAATGCAATACTACAAAATCTGGCCAAAAAAGCTGCAGGTCCTCAATGTCCACACCCTTTCGACAAACAGCCAGAAGTCTCCGCTCACATGCGAGGCCAGGCTACTGCCCCATATTCATAAGGTAGAAGGACAAATGGTTCCAACTGCTGAAATCCATCCGTGCGCAGGATATCATTATTGATAACGCTCAAAATATGTCCGAGGCCTAATGAACGTCATCTGTGTTGACCTTGACCTTAATAGGTCAAAGTCAACACCGATGACATAGTAGTGTCCGCGGAGGTCCAAAAGAACTCGACTCTGAAACGATCCTCAAGGATCTCCAAGAAAAAGGCCTTCCTGCTAAAGCAGTCCACCGCATGGTGAACGGACACTCCCGTTTACCATATGACTTAGTTATAGTAATTGGTTTAAGTAATTCTTTAGTAAATGAAGGAAATCTGTTTCCTCACCTTCACATCCGTTGAGCCCCCGTACAAAAATGGTCCGGGACAATGCTATCGTTGCCAACTTTATGGGCGTTCGGCTCTAAATTATTTCGCCACAACCCGGTGTGTTAAGTGCCTGGGCAACCATGGCAAACCTAGGAATCTCCCCAGCAGTTATAAGTCTATGAGCCTAGTTCTCATATTATTTTATGAAATCCTAATCTGATCCTAAATCGGATTAAGTCTTTTATATCTCAAAATGAGCGTTTAATAGACGAGCAGTTCGGATTTCGTCCCGGAAATTTTGCTCCTCAACAGGTGCACCGCCTCACAGAGCACATCCTAACTGGTTTCGATAACCTCAAACGAAGACCCATAGGAGCCCCTTTCTTCGATTCAAGGCCTCTGATAAAGTCTAGCATAGTGGCTTAATACACAAGTTTCACCAATTTAAAATTCCAGACAGACTCATTAACATCATTCGAGAATACTTGTCAGACCGCCACTTCTGCTTCAGAGTGGAGGGCACTAAATCTTCTCTACGCCCCCCAAGGGCAGGAGTCCCCCAAGGTTCCACACTTTCCCCACTCCTCTACTCACTTTATACGAGCGATATTCCAAAGCACCCTAAGGTACAGCTTGCACTCTACGCGGATGATACCACTCTATTTTAAACGGATCCACGCCTCCATGTCATGATCAAAATACTTCAGCAGGCCTTTGGAGATTGGTTCAATAAGTGGAAATTTACTGTCAACTCTGATAAAAGTGTAGCAGTCCTCCTCTCTAAGAGGTGCCTCCAGTCCCACGTCGTTAGTCCTAGTCCAATTCGTCTAGATAAACCCATCCCCTGATCCAAGGAAGTTATATACCTCGGGGTCACCTTGGACAAGCAGTGATAGCCTAGTGGTACAAAATTCGACGTCTCAATCCAGGAGACCGGGTTAAAATCTCCAGCGCGCATCTCTTAAAAATGTGCGTTTTAAATTTAAATATCACTTGCTATTACGGTGAAGAAAAACATCGTGAGTAAACCTGCACATCTTGTCAAAAAAAATGTTCTCTAAAGTGTGTAAAGTCTGCCAACCCACACTTGGCCAGGGTGGCAGACTATGGCCTTATCCCTCTCATTCCGAGAGGAGACCCATGTTCCAACAGTGGAACGATAGAAGGGTCGATATCGTCGTCGAACAAGCGCTTATCCCTTTGTAAGCACATTAGGACAGTCAAGAACAGAGCTTCTTTAGTACTTGAGCGCCTCTACCCTCTGATCAGTAGGAAGAGTAAGATGGATCTTCGTTACTAATTCCGTTTATACAATACCTGTATCAGACCTATCATTACTTATACCAGTGTAGCATTTGCGCATACCTATTCAATGAAATCCTTGCAAATCTTACAAAATAAATTTATGCGGCGCGCAACCGGTGCTCCATGGTTGATTTGTAACGGAGATCTTCACAGAGATCTTGATTTAGATAAAATAGCCCAATTCTTAAAGAAGCAAGTGATACGCTACTTCGATAAAGTTGACTCCCACACTAATAAATTAATTGTCGAAACAGTCTCATACCCCCTTCGTCCTGTGGGTCTAACTACTCCTTTCCGGAAACCGAGACATGTATTAGATGACCCTGACGATGATATAACTCTAGCTAATGCTCCTCGAGAACTCGTCATCCTCCCAGACACTGCACAATAACAGACACTACTCACACCGTCGGCACGGTCGTAAGCGTCGCGCGACTCCCGTTTAAATCTAATCCTCATCATCCCAGCAATACTCAATGTGCCGTTCCGTGCCGAGGTACGAGTCTCGCATGAGGCACCCACGAATCGGTCGCTTAGCTATTACAGTTTTTCCTCTTGGGGTGGAGACAGAGGTGTCAGCCCGTGCTGAAACTTACTCCTACCCCTCCCACACTCCTTAATTCATGTTGAGCCACTTGGGTTCGCCTCAAATCCCGGTGAAGTTGTAGAGGCCATTAGGGTCAACATATAATAGTTATACTAACACATTGATATGTGAATATTATGTCTTGAACTAAAATGATAATAATAATAATAATAAAATAGGTACATACATACATATATCTTCACGCCGGGTCCCTCACGGGGTAGGCAGAGAGCACTGAGTGCCAAATATCTCTATCCTTACAGACCTGC
>DWEJ01001609.1:0-12702 GCA_018245835.1 Mysoria sejanus stolli | reverse complement strand
GGTCCCTTACGGGGCAGACAGAGGGCATGGGTTCCCAATATTATATTTCATGTAGTAGTAATCCAAATTGTATATTATCGTTCAGTATATGGTTGTGTTATATCTCGCTGTGTGTAGACCCCAATGGAATCAAACCGCGACGACGTCATAGCACCAGTTGGTCGTGAGTCACCGCCGCGTCACGCGGGAATCCGCGCCGTATTTTTGCTCCCCATTTTCCTCCAGTGACGATGTACCAAACAGCTTTGTATGACTTGTAGGAACACATCATAATTACTGCTAAGTCAGTTGACTGCTTGTTGGCGAACACGTATAGCTCGACCGATTGTGGGTTCGATATAATTATACATTTTCTTTATAAATATTGTTTCATGTCGTTAATAATTGATGTATAATTGACTGCTCCGTTGGTTGTGTGGCGGCACGCGCGACTGTTTGTCTGTCTGTCTCTCGTGAATTATATTGTTTTTTTATTGTGAGAATAAAAATCAAATAGTTCTAGATAAAACATCTGGTTTTATAAAAAAACTTAACTTCACGCCTGTAATCCCCGAAGAGGTAGGCTGAGGAATGCAGAACCTTCCCACGTTTCACCGGTTACGTTTACGTCCCACTATGGAATAGGTGGTGAGTCTATTGCCGTAGGTATATCGGGCACATATCCAGACTTCGGACCACAGCTAGAAAATCTAAATAAGACATTTTGTAGTCTTCGAGCTGGAAATCGAACTCGGGTCCTCGTGATTGGCAGTCGCACTTGCAACCACCCCGGCCAACGAGGCAGATCTCATAAATCAGATAAAACCTCTCTTTCTATAAAATTCTATAAATGTTGATATGATATATAAAATAATTGTTGTATATCCGCATCTATAATTAACAAATATATATAATATAATTGAATGCCTCGTTGGCCGTGTTGGTTGCAAATGCGACTGCCGATCACGAGGACCCGAATTCGATTCCCAGATCAAAGACTACAAAATTTCTAATTTAAATTTTCTATAATAGCTGTGGTTCGAAGTCTGAATATGTGCCCGATGCATGGCAATAGGCTCACCACCTATTCCATAGTGGGACGTAGAAACGTTTGCGGTGAAACGTGGGACTGTTCTGCATTCCTCAGCCTACCTCTTCGGGGATCACAAGCGTGAAGTTAAAAACAAAAAAAAATTAACAAATACAAGGTTAAGTTAAAATTATATCATATAATTGATAAATTTTATACATATTAATATGGAGGAATTCTGACACGCGCATATCGGCAGGCCTCAGATAATAACAATATTTGGTAATATTGTCATAACTATTATTTGTGGCCAATTCCGCCAACGATACCACCTGTAAACGTAATGCGCTTATCACTGATCGCTCCACGCTATCACCACCAGACGAGGACAGAGCACTGATAAAATATTATTTCGTATCTCCCTCATAGAAACTAATCCAATTCGCTTCCGGCAACCAGTACAACACTTAGCATGAACATTGAGAAACGTCTTACTTATTATACATTCACGTCAGGTTACTTAAGGGGTAGGCACAGAGCTCGGAGCGCTAAACATCCCTATGTTTACAGTTATGACATGTTTTGTCTAATTACGTTTATTTCTTTGCATTTTTCGTAATGATTTCGGTGTTTCAATACTGGACATTAAAAGTGTTTCGGGACATCTCACAAATACTACGCGACTTTAAACTAAGCAGAGCGTGTGATAATAGACAGCTGATAAAGTATACATATACAATACGTTTGTAAATATGTACATATAAAGTTAATTTTACACTAAGACGCACTACGCATGTATAATGCCCATAACAAATACATTTTTTTTTCCGCTCTGTACACACGTGGTGCTGGTACATACAGCAGCGGTGCGCGAGCGAGAGCACACGATTAGTGTCGCCATTTTCCATTCGTTTCTTTATCGGTTCAGTTTATACCCGTCATAATCTTTTATATCAACGAAAACGAAAGACAAACTGGTTTACATGATTACATATTGCAATATGATTATTTCATATATGACACCGTAACTTCACGCCTGTGGCTGTAAACCCCGAAGAGGTAGGGAGAGGTATGTAAAACACTCCCACGTTTCACCGGTTACGTTTAACTCCCACTATGGAATAGATGGTGAGCCTACTGCCATGCATCGGGCACATATCCAGACTCCGAACCACAGCTAGAAAATCTAAATTATTCTTTTTGACCCGGGCTCCGAAGCCAGGACCTCCCGATCGGTAGTCGCGCTTGCAACCAATACGACCAACGAGGCAGATATACATATGCCACCAATTGGTTTTATATGACGCCAAAGTATATGACGCCATCGTTAGTTTTGCTTAGCACTCCGATTGGCGCGCCCGGTCAGTAAAGTGTTAATTTATATATTGCTATGTTTGTGTCATGTGTCGCCTTCAAATGTTTACAGTTTATATCATAATTGTAAAAAAACGTAACTTCACGCCTGTAATCCCCGAAGAGGTAATCAGAGGAATGCAGAAGACTCCCACGTTTCACCGGTTACGTTTAAGTCCCACTATGGACCAGGTGGTGAGTCTATTACCATACACCACGCACATACCCAGACTCCAAACCACTAATAGAAAATTTAAATTAGAAAATTTTTGTAGTGTTCGACCCGGGAATCAAACCCAGGACCTCCCGATCGGCAGTCGCACTTGCAACCAACACGATCAACGAGGCAGTCAGTCACTTGTTATGATATTCGTTTAATAGAATAAGGGGTGCAAACTCTATATGAAAACTATATATTATCTTGTTACAACTCGAGCTGTGATATTTGTTCCTCTAGATTTTTCGTTAACATGAATATTCAAACAATTTTAACATTGTAAATATCGTACTGTAAACGTTAAATTTACGTTTAACTGTTAAATTTAACAGTTTAACTGTTAAATTTTTTGTTGCTTTTTTTTAATGTATTGTCTATTTGGCCTTCAGTAACTTTGTTAGTATAATATGCTAATGTAAGTTGCCATAGTTCTAATAAGTATTACTCGTATGTTCCAGGGCCGTGTACACGGTAAAGGTCGTAAAAGGCGGCAAACACTTTTCATCATTTTTCTATGGCGAAAAAAAAAATGCTTCCAAATTCAAACACAAACAATACGTTCGGATACACGGAAATATTATATATTAATATCGTCGCAAAGGACCATTGTTTATATAAATCGCGAGCGGAGGTGTTCGCGTATCGGTTTTTCCATTTAAATTGCCCACTATAACTCATAATGCTCAACAGAATATTGAAGTCATACCATTGCAAGTTTATCTACTATCGCTGCAATGTCAAATATAAAATTGAGTGCCTCGTTGGTTGTGCTGGTTGCAAGTGCGACGGCCTATCGG
Source organism: Mysoria sejanus stolli (assembly GCA_018245835.1). Classification (NCBI taxonomy): domain Eukaryota; kingdom Metazoa; phylum Arthropoda; class Insecta; order Lepidoptera; family Hesperiidae; genus Mysarbia; species Mysarbia sejanus. The sequence continues at coordinate 9,326 of DWEJ01001609.1, read as the reverse complement.
GAGGTCCTGGGTTCAATCTCCGGATCGGGCACTACTTAATTTTTCTAATTTAGTTTTTTAGTAGTGGCTCGAAGTCCAGATATGTGTACGGTTTACGACAATAGACTCAACATATATTCCATAGGCACAGAAATTATTATGCCATAGAGTGAAGTATATTTATACCCATAAATTAAATGGATATAAAAATGTTAAAACTACATATAATTTTCCACATAAGCTATTTAGGCGAAGAGAGTGCCGGATTTAATTCCCATCTGCGTAGGCGTTTCAATGGTGATTACGGAAGGTGTTCGGATACCCGCCTTTGTGTACATGTTACCAACGATATGGAGCATCCTATTGTGATGTTATAAGTCTCGAGGCTTATTAGGATTAACAGATATTTGCGTTCGCGTTATTTTTCACTATTATTATATCGTAACGCCAGATCTGTAATGAGGTAGGCGGAGAATACCGTCTGTCTCTCTATTCATACAAACCTGATGTGCTTGTTCTTCATTCATAACTGTTTTTTTATTTGTACGCCGATTTACAGAATTTCTGAATCGTCCATCCGACTTATTGGGTCCAGATATGTATTTAGATACGTCACTAATTTTAAGATGACGTGCTCTTCATTTCAGATATTCTCCTCATATGGTCTCCCGCTTAAAGAACTGGACTTCTCACATAATAGTCTTCGGAGGTTACCAGATCGTCTTCTGGCTGGCATAAGAGGCAATATTACGAGGATAGCTCTCGCTGACAACTTGCTCGGTGACAACTTGAACCCGATATTTTCGACCGCCGAATTGCATAATCTACCTGCTTTAGAAGAGTTAGACTTAAGTGGCAACAGCATCAGAGGTGTTGAAGAGGGATTGTTAATTGGTTGTGATGTTCTTAAGGTACGTATTCATATTATTTTTGTAATGTAACATTAAGGACAATTACGAACGTTTATTTGCAATAATACAAATTGTTGTTGGAAGTTAAGAAATTATTTAATAGTTAGCTTAGAAACTAGTTTACATCAAACTAGCAATGTCAACAGAAAATTTTGTTTAAGTGTACGTTATATCCTTTTTTTGATAGCAATAGGTTCCCATTTGACTAAAAACTCATATGACGGTAGATGATGTAGCTTAGGATGTAGCACGCTCGCCTAGAAAGCGCCTACTCTTTAACTAGGTTCTGGCTATTGAATATGCTGCTATAATCAAGTGCGTGCTCTATGGGAACCTAATGAAATATTTTTGTGAAACTCACCCAACATTTACAGTTACGCTAAAGAATACATAGCACCCCGTAGCGCCCATTTGCCGAACTTTAAAAAGCTTTTTTCTCGTTTTAGGTGCTACGCCTCGACCGTAACAATATGAACTCGGTGCCGTCTTCCTCTCTCAACGGGCCGCAGTCATTAAAAGTTCTCTCGCTGAGAGAAAATAGAATAGGTAAGGAAGTTTTTACTCGTCTGAATTTACTTCTCACGTTTCAGATGTTTCAATGCGTGTTTGAAGTGAGTGGATTGAGGTTTGGAAGTTGGTTTCCGGAGGATTATTTACATTGGAGGCCGCGTACTATATATATATATAAGTTTATAATTAGAAGTTTCTTGTTAGTTCGCAAGTTGAAGCAGAGCTACTTTGCTGTTGCTTGTTAAGACTTTTTTTTGGTAATACTACTTTACAAATAAAACTTTGAAAAACTATTTTTATATACCCTCCAATCATTTTTATCATCACGTTTTGAAAAAGATTACGAAGTAAAGTTAATACATATCGTTTCTTTCAGCTCTCATACGACAAGCGACGTTTATATCGCAGAAAACTCTAGAAGAAATTGACCTTCACGGCAATATGATATCAACTATCGAAGGGGGTTCTTTCGTCGCATTGAGCACCTTGCAGTCCCTCGACCTGGGACGCAACAAGCTCTCGAAGTTCAACAGCGACGTGTTCCAGGGTATAGAGAACTTGGAGAAGCTGGACCTATCCGAAAACTTTATAGCAGACTTTCCTACCGTCGCGCTCAAATCTTTCTCTGCTCTCAAGCATTTGAATCTGTCCAGCAATATGATCACCGTGAGTTCCAAGTTTTTGTGTAATATTGCAATACCGGATCATCTTGATCATCAGCCTAAGCTCACAGCAAGATATCGGTCAATCCTGAGGATTTTTTGCATATTATCCCCAGACTGGGCATGTGGGTTAGGGAAGAATCTCTAACCCATATGCCCAGTCTGGGCTATCTAAAAAGCCATCTAGAAAGATGGCTTTTCGCACTGCCTATACTGGTGCCCGTAGCCGGCCAGAGCATGTAGCCGTGCCTTGGCCGGGCGCGCCGCGATCTGCCAGCGCGGGCGTTAGTCATCTTTTATAACATCCTGTATCCTGGCGTGGAATCGGAAGGTGTATTCTTACTCTGCCCCTATACGGATAAATATATATTTATGTCTATCATCCCCATTATGATCCCTTACCCGCATATCCAGCGTGGGATTATGGGTATAACCCATCAGTGGACTGCAATAGGCTGATCATAATTTTATCCGTTTTGTCGTAATATATGTTTACATCTACATATTTATCTTCCATTCATTCCGAACAGTGAGAGTTGGCATTTAGTTCAATATAAAGAGTGTATTAAATGGACCATTTATTGTTTGCCAGCTAATTACTACTACATAATAATATAACTACGTCTTAATTACAAGGATTTATCAAGTCGTTAGTAGTTGCTAGGGGTTATTCGTTTCTTTGTTTGCAATGAAAAATTGTGCACATACAAAATATTAGTGTATTATTTATAAAATGTATTTTCGTTTAATAGCTTTGAGACTTTGGTAAGTGAAGCCGATCTTGCAAAAAATTTACAAAAAATTTTGCAAAATATTTAAAATGTATACTGTATTGTAAGATCAGCAAAGGGGTTTTCGCAGTGCACTTATAAAGATTACCTACTTTAAATATCATTTACTTCTTGTTCCAGAACATCGACAACAGTCACTTGAATTCATTGGTGTCGCTACAAATCATAGACTTGAGTCGAAACAATTTAGTGAAGTTGTCGCCTGGCACGTTCGTCGGATTAAGTGATCTGCGTTACATGGACATTGGCGTGAATTCTCTACGCACTGTGAGTATAAAAGCTACATCCATAAAGAGAGAATGTACATAAGAGCATCTAAAAAATATGACATTAGTTCAAAAATCATACAACACGTAATTTCACGCCTGTAATCTACGGAGACGTAGGCAGAGGAGTGCAGTACACACTCACAATACAACAATTACGTTTTTATTCCACTATGGCATAGGTGGTGAGGATATTGCCATACAACAGTAACACATCCAGACTCCGAGCTACTAGAAAATTAATTAAGTTAGAAAAATTCAATAGTTATTTCAAATCCCAACCTGGGATTTGATTCCAGGAAATCTCAATTAGCAGTCACGCTTGCAACCTACACGACCAAGAAGGCAGGCAAAATTTATACGAAATAATTGAAATATGTGTATGTATTTCATACCTGCTTCGTACGGTTTTAAAAGATTATAATCACTGAGATATCGGCAGCGGTGTCAGCGTAACTATTTTAATATTAATAGACATCGTTGACATGTTCAAAATTAATGAATGCAATTTAATTATCGGCTAAATGAGATGATGTGTTGATTATCCAATGTAATAATGTACTCGTATTTATATACATTTATTTGATATCAAAGCAACGGGATAGATAATATGAAATATGTCAAACATATACATTAACAGCTTTAGTCGCATTCATGATCCCATAATGCGACTGAACCCTGCATTCAAATTTCCGAATTTCCGCATGTGATTATATGAAATGATCTGGTATACTGGCATCTTTGTCTGTGTGATGTGGTTAGGATCTGTAGGATTTTAAATTCTATTGTGTCATTCTCATTTGGAGATAGTTGGGATATTGTATATGAAGATTTTATATTACTGGTGTTTGGGTTGTCGAGACTCTGAAACTGGCCCACGTGTTAGATATATTTTCATAGATATATTTTGCCCTCGGTAATCTCTGCCTTCCTCGGCATTGTGTAGCACACTCCCACAATTCATCAGTTAATTTTCCGGCCCATTGTGAAATACAGTGTGCGCATATTGAGTTGGTATGACAGCAGGAATTTAAAAAGTTACAACGTTCTGTTTTAATTCTAGGTGGAGGACGACGCCTTTGATGGTCTGACCAGCCTTCAGACCTTACTGCTGCGTGACAACAACATTCTGCTCATACCCGCCACCGCCCTCTCTCGGCTGCCCAGCTTAACGTCAGTTCACCTTGGTTTTAACAGGGTCACTGCATTGTCAAATGATATACTTAGAGCAGTTTCAAATAAAATAAATTCGTTAGTCCTTTCTCGCAATGTCATCAGAGAACTCCCGGCGGCTGCATTCGATCACTTTGAGACGTTACATCATTTGGACTTGTCCGGAAATTTACTAAACTCCATATCTGCCGAAGTTTTTAGCGGCTTAGAATCAACGCTTGAATTTTTGTCTCTGAATCAAAACAGAATATTAGGTTTTACTGGACAACCGTTGAAATTTATTAATCTTTGGTTTCTCGATATCTCAGATAATCAATTATCAGAAATACCTGTAAACGCTTTCCAGACAATCCCCAGCTTGTCTCATCTTAATATAAGTTATAACACTCATATAAGTATTCTACCTCAAAATGTTTTTAGTCAGAATCAAGCTTTACTTACCGTTGATTTAAGTCACATGGGACTCAAAGCCCTACCAGTCAATTTATTCTCCAAAAATCTGAACTTACAAAAAATTTATTTGTCTAACAATTTAATTCAAGAAATTTCTGAGAACAGCTTCAAGAACCTCCGTAATTTGACTGTATTAGATTTGTCTTATAATAACATTGTTACGATAAGAACCCCAGCATTTGTTAATGTAATGTCAATTCAATATTTATCTTTAAGAGGCAATCAGCTAAACGCTTTCAAAGGCGAATTCTTTAATACTGGTACGAGTTTAGAAGTCATTGATATCTCGGATAATCAATTGAGCTACTTGTTTCCTTCATCTTTTAAGATACACCCACGTTTGCGAGAGATAAAACTCACGAACAATAAATTTAGTTTCTTCCCCTCAGAACTGATAAGCACTTTACAATATCTGGAGCTGGTCGATTTATCGGGCAATGCTTTAAAAAATGTAGATGAATTAGATTTTGCTAGACTTCCTAAACTAAGGACAATATTGTTAGCGAGAAATGAACTTGAAGGTGTAAGTGAAATGGCTTTTCACAATTCAACGCAAATACAGCATTTAGATCTTTCATTCAATAGAATAGATCGCTTAGGAGATAGGCTATTTGAGGGGCTTATTAGATTAGAGGTATTAAACTTAGGCGGAAACTTACTTACAGAACTGCCTGAAAATGTTTTCGATAGAACAAGATTACATATGCTAGAATCTATTGTACTAAGTAATAATTTGTTTGAACAAGCGCCTCTGAGATCTTTACAAAAGCAGTATTTCTTTGTTTCATCTGTAGATTTATCACATAACGACATTGTAGATATACCAGCTGAAGATAGTGTTATGGTAAATATAAAAAGGCTAGATCTTTCCTTTAATCCGTTGTCTGAGAAAACTATTAATAACGTCCTAACTGAACCAAAAACCGTTCGAGACTTAAATCTTGCGGGAACGGGTATGAGCTATGTTGGACAATTGGAAACACCATTCTTGTACAAACTGAATTTATCTTTCAATAAGATTACAAAATTATCTGAGAAGACATTTACGAGAACTACATTGTTAGAGTCACTTGATTTGTCTAATAATCAAATAGCTAATGTTTCAAACTCTCTTACCATTTCGTGGCCTAAGTTAAAGAATCTTCAAAAATTGAAAATTTCTAATAATCCTATAACAATGATTACAGATGGAAACTTTGAAGGTTTATCGTCACTGAGAGTTTTAGATATTAGAAACTTGGATAAATGCACTAAGATTGAAAAAAATGCTTTTAGAAATTTAGCGAATCTTGTCGAAATACGAGCGTTCGGTTACCCAAGATTAGGTTATTTCGATGTACAAGGAACTCTTCAATATCTGTTAGCTCTTGAAAAACTAGATGTTGAAGTGAAAGACGGTAACATTGGTCCAGATCAATTACATTCAACTTTGCATCCACGTCTAGAAGAGTTGGGTCTTAGAGGTATTCGATTGAAAACAGTTTCTTCAGGAGTGCTTGCTGGATTAAAAGCTCCGTCGATCACTGTCAGATTCCGTAATACATCTATTACGAATTTACCACCAGCTTTGCTATTTCCCTTGCCTAGATCTTCCCGTATAACCATTGATGTTGCTGGAAGCAAATTAGCTACACTGCAACCGCAACTGTTAGTCGCACTTGACGATCGTCGCGCAGATTTATCGATGCTTGGACTAGACACAAATCCCATTCGTTGTGACTGTAATGCTAGGGCTTTAAGAAGATGGTTGCCAAACGTAGGTATAGATGATGTTCGATGTGATTCTCCGGATTACTTATCTGGATTTTTACTTGTAGAAATAGGTGATGATGAACTATCTTGTGATACAAAGCGAAGAACAACAGCAACATCTTCTTCTTCGAGTAGCGTTTCTACCACTCTCCCTCCGCGGCTTATTCAACGGACATCATCAGAGCCAGATATAATTTGGTCAGTGGCACCGTCTCATGACCGACCGAAAGTTCCGGGTGAGCCTAAAGGAGCTCCAGTGATTGGCGTCGCTTCTACAACTAATGACGATAACCTTATTATAGGCATAGTCGGTGGAGTTGTTGCATTTATCGCAATTCTGATCGTGGCTATATGTATCGTTCGTTTAAGGATGACCACAACGTCATATAGAGGAGCTCCTTTGGCGAATAGTCCAGGTGCTGGTGGGGCTCCTATGTGGGGTGCCGCATGGCCTGGGTATGCGGCCACTTTGCCACCTGCTTCTTTGTCTACTGCCACTTTGCCACATAAAGTGCAATCCGGGCCAGGGTCTGTCCGCTACTTAGCACCACCGCCTCCTGCGCCCTATTTCATAAGCTTGCCACCTCACGACGAAAAGATATACCGGTAGAATATGTAATAATAATAATGAATATTTTAATTTACTTTAACGTTAATATATGTAAAGCCATGAATTTTGTAAATATAAGTATTCATGAATTATTTAACATAATAGTTAATTGGTAAGCATTATATCGTAAATGATTGTGTGTGTTTGGGCTTAATTAACTCTTGTTACGGAGTATGAAATTGCCTATGGAGGTTGGTTTTGATATTTTTATGATTGTCTCATAATACAAATGATCATTCCGAGAAATTGGACTGGATTTATCTGGTACCAGTGACAGTTTCCAAGTAACATATGTGCGCATTCGATACTTATAATGAGGCATAAGAGACTCGAATACTTGTGTCGCAATTTATTTGAGCGGAGAAAATAATTTAGAATTCTCGTTCTGTATTTTGTGTACGATATTTATTTTTATGGTAAATGATATGTATGTAAGATGTTCTTCGTGCGATATAATAAATAACGAAGCTCAAAATAATGTTACGGGCAATATTTCTTAACAGTTGAAAATAAATAAATTTAAGAGAAAATAATGTCTTGTTTTATTTTCTTAGAATATATCTCACGTACCTATTGCTGTTTGGCTATTTATTACTTTCTATTTATCGCCATATTGTATAAAATAATATTATGGTTATTGCAGGTTTTCTGGCTATATGGATTTATAGGCACTTCATAACTTTTGGAATTCGTAGTAGCATTTGTTACAAGCATGTTACGGATCTATGTTTAGATAACTATCTATGTTTTAGAGCTCGTTAGAGCAATCTAAGTGGTATTACCTGACGTTTTCGAAACACCCGATGCTACTGAGTCCCTGCGCATTTTAACACTGAAAATAAATTAATTCTTTCTGTAACTTACAAAATCATAAACCTTACAAAATTATTCCCCCCAAGTTTGTAATAAACCGCCCTCCCGTTTAATTTCGGATTAAAACCACGCCGGGGCCATTACAAAATTAACGTGATCCTTTCGAAAAATTTTACGGCCATTATAAGCCCGTGTTATTATTTAAAGAAAAACGACCGGAAACACGCAGCTTGGTTTTAATTTTGTAACGCGCACGCTGGGTTCCAGTTGTTGTTTATTATAGCGGTGTTTGCGTATATTTGACAGTTGTCTGTGTACGCCAGAGCGGAAGGAGAATTAATGTTTATATGAATATTTTATGTCTGTGTCGTTACTTGAGTGGTCTTAAGCGCGACTGCTGAGCTAGGAGCCCTAGGTTCGATTACCGACGTGTGCACCATTGGGACTTTCTTCCCTTATTTCCTATGCGACATATAAAGTAACAAACAGAATGTGCGAGTGCTCTACACCTTTTTACCTTCCTTTAGGAGAATAACAGGCGTGATGTGATATGAAAAATAAACTTTGCTATTTATAAAATATAAATGAATAATGATTATACGCGGAGGAACATATACGACGAACCATTGTAATCCACTCTTAATGTACCTATATTTTGTTTGAGGTAAACAAGCAAATAGATAGTATTTACGTCGGTGTATTCTTTTGTGTTTAAAATAATACACAATTAAATGCTTAAACCTTCGGACCGTTGCTAATTGTTTCGCATTGTATAATATATCAAAGCTTTTCTAAGTAAAGCTCGATGTGAAATTAATTTATTTCTAAGTTCTCTACATACATGAATTATAAAGAAATATTGTGAAAAATAAATATATAAAAGAAATACTGTGATAAAAATAAATAAATCAGTCCTGTGTGAAGTTAGCAAACCCGGACATGGCCAACGTGGCTGACTATGGCCTAGTTTCTCTTATTTTGAGAGGTAGCCCATGATCCACCAGTGGAACGACAGAAAGACTTGTAAAAAAATAGAATTTTGCAAGGTACCTGGCGTAATTTAATTAAAAATATACTTTTTATATCTGGACATATAAAAATAGTGATAATAAAAAAAATTAAAGAAAATCAGATTTTAGTGTTAAATGTTTCGTGAGTGTTTACACGCATGATGTATGTATACAAAAATCTCTCTCAGTAACGTTTGAAAAATTCCGTACACATCATAAAAAGGAATACACAAAACACTAGTAAGATCGAAAATATATTAACACCTTATAAAAGAAAAATAAAAGGAAAGACAACATAATAAAAACAAAAGACGTTCTTATAATAATAATAATATCTTGGGACATCTCCACACACGGCCATCTGATCCCAAAGTAAGCGTCAAGAGAGCTTGTGGT
>DWEJ01001608.1:0-12703 GCA_018245835.1 Mysoria sejanus stolli | reverse complement strand
CCATCAGCAGTCGCACTTGCAACCAACACGACCAACTATTATTAAACATTGTGTGACATATACGAAGTGCTCTGATAAATTTATAACTACATAGAATGTATTCAACATTCCATGTGGTTATAAATTATTAGAAAGAAAGAAAGAAAGAAAAAATTCGTTTATTTTTGGCTTACATTGCCCTTAGTAACAAAAGGTAGGTGTAGTAATAAAAAAATAAATAAATAAAAACAAGAACAACACTAAGCCGCAAAACGGTCGGGACTCAGCGAATGCCGCGACTACGTCGCAGCGCTGATTTTCAGTCCGAACCGAGCGTTCGAGTAATTCGGACGGCTGTGCAGTGCGAACTTCTCGTGCGTCTGTACACTTTAATATATTTAATTTTTCCTAACTAAACCAAACTTTTCATTAACTAAACTAAAGTACGAGTATGGTTTATGAAAACACTGAAACAAATCGACTAGATTCAATATGGGCTTAAACTTGCCTTCCCTAGGGTCCGGTACTCGTCGTCGCCCTGCAACGCCCGGTAGTGCAAGTTGTAATACTGCACGGTGTCGGCGAGCGCGGCGGGCGGCGCCCAGTGCGCGACGGCGTAGTCCGTGGCGATGTTGGTGAGGTGGAGGCGCGCGGGCGGCCCGGCCAGCACGCCGTAGCCTTGCAGCAGGCAGTTGGTGTACGACGACATGAAGCGCAGACATCTGATCGATGAACATTTTTTATCATCGACTTGATTATATTGTCACCCATAATGGATACTTATTGGTATCCAGAAAACAAAATATTCTTAACATCTTTAATAACTATGGTTGACAATATGAGAGGCCAATTGCCTTTTAAAAAGGTTTTTGACAGCTGCAGTATAACATTACCATTTACTAGAAGAATAATTTAGATCTGACTATAAATATGGATAAAAAAAACATTTAAAAAGTAAAACTAATACAGTCGATTTTTTCATGACAATTCAGATCAATGAATTGTTCTAAGCTATTACTTTAAAATGTTGAATTTGTGCAATGTTTCTATAACTTGTTACAAATTATGATAAAATCTTGAAATCTCTTATAGCTAAACATTCTCAAAGACGGGATATATTACAAGTTATTTTATTCAACTTACTTAAAATGATTGAAATCCAGTGTGGTAATATTTCCGCTGCACAGCGACAAGCAGGACTCCGGCAGCCCCCGGGCCCGGCAGCACGGCGTGTGGTCCATCCCGTTGGCCAGGCACCCGAAGGTGACCCCGGCCCAGGGCGCGCAGATCATCAGATCTGTGACCTGCAGCTGGTGATTAGAACAAAGCACCGTGGGTGATTGTGCGTTAGTCACAAGTGAGGTGGCTGTGCTTGGTGGAGTAATTGTCATCAGTAATGTACATGGAGATGATAACAAAAATGTTTCACAAATGACCGGTAAGGTATGAAACTTTTGTGCACAGTTTCTGGTACGCAGTGATGAAGTGACATCAGACGATCGTAAACCTTACTTCGTGAAGAAACACCATGAGTTAACGTATATTCGTGGGTGGTAATGAGATACAATGAAAATGAAATTTCCTTGACATTTTGGTAACTCCAAATATTGAAAAGAATACAATTACCAGATGAGTTAGGCGTCTATTAATTTCTGTGATGAAAATATTCAGCTTCATAATGTGATCATTTTTGATTATAAATATTTGTACTAGTACATTTCGTAGGAAGGTCATGGTGATAAGGAAAAAAATATTGAAATGTGGTCCATGACAGCCAACGATGGCGTCCGACTTACGATGATATCGAAGGTCTCGGTGGGGTTGCAGAGCTTGTCCACGCAGCCGTAGTGCGTGACGCCGCCCGCGATGCAGCACTCGCGCACGTCGGGCAGCTGCGGCGCCGCCTGCACCTTCGTTTGCTTCATCTTACCGGGAGTCAGCGTTAAGGACCTACGCGTTTGAGGATATTGACGTTTAATTCTCGCAAGGAGACAAGATTCACTGCGCCAATTGTTAATATTACGAGAATGTTCTTTATGATAGTAAACCCTTTTCCAACGGTGGAATTATGAATACAGTCGATGATGATCATGATTATCGTCGTGGTAACTACATCCGCATGGTAGGTAAGAGGTTACAATATTTTTATTTTCTACGTGACGTTCTTTATAGACAATAAAGGTAAAAATACTTTGTAAAACAAGTGAAAAAATAAGTGGAAGTAAAAAGTTTGTTTAAATATAAAGCGTGTAAAAATAATTTCACAAAGTTTTCGAAAGCGTAAAGTATTCACCCATTAAACATATAGAGCTATTCTCTTAATATTATTCTCTCTGCTATCAGATTCTTCAAATAAAATGATTAAAATGCCTATAATATTAGTTATGTAATCTCTTAACAGGTAGGCAATGAATTGTACACTCCCACGTTTCATCAATTACTGAAAAGTTCTGTCCATATACAGATTTGACGTGTATATAAATGAATTAATGGTACAAAGAATAAACTACAGCAAATATTTTATCAATTATGACACAAGTCCTTAAAAACATTGCGCAATACCTCACTGCATAGCTGGGCAGACTGGAGCCGTGGATATTGTACGACGTGACTGAGACCTCGTACATCGTGAACGGAAGGAGGTCGTTTAGCACAAAGAACGTCTTGCTCGCCGGCACTCGGAACGTCATTGGCTGAATCATCTTCAAAGACTCGTTCGTAATGGAGCTCTCGGACGGGTCGATTAAGTGTGCATCGAATGACCGCAGAGTGGTCACATTGACTATGTACTCCGTGACCGTGTCCGTGTTCTCCACTGGGGGGGACCAGGTCACGTTCAGTTGTTTCTCGTTTAGGGCTTCCACTTCGACGTCCTCGGGTGGGCTCGGGAGGAGTTCTGATGAGAAAATATTGTTTTGTTTTTCTTATGGACCAATTGTATTACCGTTTCATGCCAGTATATACATTTCAATGATATTATTGATATTGTTTTAAAGAGTAACATTCAAACAGCCATTATCTAGTGTTTCATTGTTCACGTGCTAGGTAATGGTTTAATGTATCTAGATATTAGGAGTATTATCAATGAAGCCAATGAAAATAAAGGAAAGAGAATTGTGATCAATTGCTGTATAACTGATTTAAAGTTCATAGTCTTCCATTGCGTCTCGTCCATCATCGTTACGGATACGTATTTCTGGATAATACCTGAACAAATGGCTCGATTTACGCGAAGAATTACAATTGTGAAAAGGTCGTGCTCCGACGCGCCGATGTAATCTTTTAATCGCAGTCATAAATTGTAATATACTTTATCCGTTAAAGGCTATCCAATTTCGTATTTAATTTGTATAATATAGTAATATTTTAATCTATTCTGTGTTCTCTTTATTTTAGGCAATTTTTTGATAAAAAAGTATTAAAAGCAGGTGAGTTATCTGTTGACTGCTTAGAAAATAATATTTTACATACTATTAAATAAAACTGCTCAAACTATGAGAAGAAATTAATATACTTAAAAGATTATGCAATAAATTATATTTAATAATCGTCAATAATTTAATTACTTATCAACTAGAGATTTATAATAATTTAGCCTAAACTAAAGTTCTAATACCTGCTAATAATCCATAAGCTGAAAATGAGATATTTGAAGACATTAATTACTTAGTGAACTCACCAATTCCTTCAACGATACAAGCGAGGGTCTTTTCCATGTACGTGGCACAGGAATAATGAGTTTTAATGTTATCAGTCACAGGGGTGAATTCTCCTCTGCACACATCTTGGCAGATATCTGGCACGTGTTCCTGAATGCAGCATGGTACGTGGTTCCGCCCATCTGCCATGCATCTATGGAAAACGGGTCATTAATTGGAGGAAGGTAATTTGTTTTGGATTTAATATATTACTTTTACAATCGGATGAGTTTAGTGGAATTTCTGAAAGAAATAAATAACAACATCGTTTTAATGTGTATGCATACTTCCATATGGAATGTCTTTTGGGGTTTTTACTTTTGTTTTTAATTTTAAGGTCTTAAATATCAAATATCAAATCAATTATTATTAGAAAATAAGAATAATATTTATATAATGTAAACATTACTACACCAAGGTTTTTAATTTTCACCATAACTGTATAGCAAGTTTGACAGTAAATGACAGACAACAAAAAGCAACCTTGAGAGATGCCAAAATTGTTACGAATGATTTCAATAAAAGACATCATACTTAACAATCGCCGGGAAGTCGGGTTGACATGTCTCTGGATCTTGACCTGTGCCTTCTAAAATGGTTTGGATACTGCAAAAGCCCAAACAGGTCTTGCTGACATTAGCATTGAGGCAGCAGTCTGTGTAATTGTGGGAGAGCGCAGTAGTCAAAAGTGTCGGAGAGTTGGCGGAATAACTGTCCGTTGTGTTTTGTGTTTCTGGAGGCGTTAGTCCTCTTGATATCACTGGCAAAGAAAAAAGAAAATTAAGCGTTGTTATAATTTTCCTTATCTATCGATTTTAACAAATCACTTCGTTAATATCGAATATCAATTCATCTTTTCTAGGCTTAACTCCAACTCCAACTCTCCATTATCACGATTATTTTTTTATTATCTCAAGACATTTATAAGCTGCAATTGGTTTCGGTGTCGACAAAAATGGTCTTTTGATCTCTAGGTTGATCAAGGTAGATATTGTTACATTTAGAAATAGTTGAAAGCCTTAATCATTGCTCACCAGTTAGCTTGTGGAAACTTCGGACAGGCGGTTCAGTGTTCAGTTCGCACATATAAAGACCGGCGTCAGATTCTTTCACAGCTTTGATGACCAGCGCCCATACATCACCACCTTTTCTAATGCCAGGCCCTTGTAATGGTTCTTCCGCTGCGGACAAAACAATATGAATAATATTAATTAATTATTTTTCTAGTTCTTCCTCAATTAAAATAATATCTTTTATTATTACCTTTTTAATTATTTTATCCTTAATTTTATTTACGAATATTGTATGAAAAATTATTTTTTGAGAAGTATATAACTATTCATGTATTTTGTATCATTCTCGTCTTTAGCTCACATGTTAAATTTGCGTGTTGTGTAAACTGATACCGTAAGTAGTTGCCCTACATTTTGTAATCTATTTCCACTTACATTCATCATGCAACACTCGTACTCTATCGTCTCTTGTGACTCTGACGCTACCAGCGGTGAGAAGCCTTTGGTCTCTGGCCCTCTTCCATAACACTGGCTTGCCTCTCGCTCCCAGCACTACACAGGTAAGCAGAGCGTCCTCCCCACTCCTGACCACAACGCCGCCGGCTGGCGCTCTCATCCACGCTTCTTTCGGCTCTTCAATTTCTGTAGAGCTGCCTGAAGAACTGCTCGCGCCTTCTGCTGTTTCACCTTTCGGTTCTGAAACAACCAGTATTGTTTTACCAAAAGTCACTAAGTTTTTAAAATGATTAAATTCTATTAGCAAATAGATTGTGGATTGTCGTCTAGGCGAACCAGTCTATACTAAATGAGCTATCCAAGTCTTGTGATAACAAGAGGTGAATAGTTGTTGACCCATTGTTATTAAAAAATATGGAGAATTTTAAATATATTCTTGAAGCATTTTCATCATGAGCGTTCGTTCCTTTTTAAGTTGGGAAGATATTAGTACAGGATACTTTCAGCAATATTGTAACTACGAAACAAAATATTGTAATTTTACCAAAAAGATAAGAACATAAATACCTATATTAGTCGTCGTTAGCGCGTTAGTCAAAAGGTTGCAAGGGCGAGTGCCGATCCAGAGGTCCCGGTTTGGAATCCCGGGTCAGTTATTATAGAATTTTTCTAAGTTTATATTATTAGTAGTAGTTCGGAGTCTGGAGTTGTGCCCGGTGTATGACAAAGGTTAACTTTCTATTCCACAGTAGGACGTAAACGTAAATTATGAAACCTGGGAGCCTATTATAGTCTCCCTCCTACTCCTTTGTGAATTACAAGTGCGATATTACGTTATGTTACTCGTTAAACAACAACAAAAATGATATTAAACCTAATAATAAGAAATTTTGCAAAATGCTCGCTCTTTCAAGCGTGTAAAATTAATTAAAACGGTATTAAGCATTACTTTGTAAAAGGCTTTTAGGAACAATGAACAGTTTATGAAGTTTGACTTTTCTTCTTTAGTTCTGTTTTTATTTGTTAACACCGCAAGTTGCTCGGTGTTTTTAGTTGAAAGCTCTGTGAAAAATGGAAGTTGTTGTGTTTAGATATTAAGTTTTATGATCTACAGAGCAAATAAAAGTTTTGTTTTGTTCCGTCAAAGTTTTCACTCATATGCGTTTATTATATGCTGTATAATTATTTAAGAATTTTTCTTCGAAAAATAAACTGTATCTACTTGAATTCGATATTTAATTGCGACGGACTGATCCTCATTATATTTCAAATAAGGTTCGTCATCACCATTTTCAATTTTCAGGGTATAACAATAAGCGTGAATTCAGTGTTTTGTTATCTTTTGTTATCGTTCCATTGTTCCACTGGAATTTTTCACTTCAACTTGTTTAAATAATTTCTTTTACGGGTAGGTTTTCATGAGTGCTGTTTTAATTCCGGTTACTGGTACTGTTTTAATCCCACATTTCATATCGCTTGGAAATATGCAAGTTACCAAGACGTAAACATCACGGTTGTAATCCCCAAAGAGGTAAGCAGAGGACTGTAGTACACTCCCACGTTTCCCCGGTTACGCGTACGTCCCACCACGGAATAGATGGCGAGCAAAGCATGTGACATAGAACTCTGATTGCCAAATATATAATCTTTTTTTGACACACGAACGTAATAAATATACACATATTATATTACGTACTGTACTAATATAATAAATATTATAGGTATAATGTAATGCAAATACAAATTAATTAAAACTTTCATTAAATGTTTGCAGGATCCATTCATTATACATTTTACTGAGCCGTGTTGAAAGGTACACACGCATATTGTCACATTATGTCGAACTCTCCTGGATATTGCCGCCGGGAGCGATGTGTTTATTGAGGCGGAGGCCATTCCCGCGCTTACCTGCAAGCGACTTCACGGCTGAACACGCACACAATTGTAAATTCCGAACGCTTTAAATGATTACACGAACATTTCGTTTATCTTTTTCCCTTATTGTTTTTTATTATAAAGTCACGACAGGTACTTTCGAGGTAAGCTAAGAGGACGAATGCTAAATATGTATATCTCGCCTTAAAAACTGAGCGTGCATTTCTATATTTATTATTTATTCGCACGCTGGTTCCGGAGGCGTCAGACTTCCCCATCAGACAGTATGTGATTTAATTAGTTAAGATAGGTGAGTCTTGGTCGTGCTTATTGTATATTTATTACGTCATTCTTTTATTTATATGAATTCCAGTGTATAGCAGTTCCACTACACGTTTATTCTAATAGAAATAAAATAGTATTATTATAACATTTTCCTCAAGTGCAAAAATACTAAAGATAAGGGAATCAAGGGAACATTTCCTTAACGAAGATGGGCTGGGTTATACGCAGCTGTTTGAAATTGGAAATTAAATTAACGACGAATAACGGATATTAAGAAGGGACGGAAATGACTACACTTCGGAATATTTTTGCTGCTCTAGTTTTAATCGGTGAATATCTAAAAATAGTTCTCAAAATACTATCTTGCTAATAATTCATAGCTTTTACCTTTATTTTTTATCGATTCTGATAAATGATTTTCTAGTAAATGATGATATAGGAAACACTTAGTTGCACTGTATCCGATACATCTTTTGTCCTGCTTTTGGGCAGGGCATCTTGAATATGATAGAAAGAGACAAAATCTCCATAGACTCCGTCCTAATGAGTAGTAATGTAGAGAGATGACTGCCTCGTTGGTCGTGTGGTTGCAAGTGCGACTGCCGATCGGGAGGTCCTGGGTTCGATTCCTGGGTACCAACACTACAAAAATAGTTTTTCTAATTTAGAAATTTTCTGATTTAGAAAATTACTAGAATATTTTTTAGAAAAATTTCTAGTAAATCTAAAATTAAATTAAAATTCTAGTAGTGGTTGGGAGTCTGGAAATGTGCCCGATGCATGGCGATAGGCTCACCACCTATTCCATAGTGGGACGTAAAAACGTTTGCGGTGAAACGTGGGAGTGTTCTGCATTCCTCTGCCTACCTCTTCGGGGATTACAGGCGTGAAGTTAAAAAGAAATGTATAGAGATGTCAGATTTTGTTATAATAAGTGAATAAAGTGCGTTTCATAAAATGGTTCGTTGCTAAAAACTGTCCACGGTCACGCTATTATGTAAGCTAAGGCGTAATATCTTCATATTTTTATCATACACCGCATCTAGGATTTTAGTAATATAGTAGTGACAAATTAAATGCACGAAAATTTATAAACTGTCCACAGGGTGTCCGCAGCGAAAAAATATTTCTCGAATAGGAGGGGATCCTCGTCTTAACTTGTCACCACGGAGGCCGGCGCGGTGTTTTATCGAATAGGATACCCATTGGCATTTGAGTTTACGTTGGAGTTCCCTTGGAGTTTACGTTTGAGTCGACAAAATACGTGAAATGTATCGAATGGTCGTTGTGAGAACGTAGCATTATGGTCCGAAACATTGTACAAATAGGATTTATTTCTGGCAGACAGTATAACAATGAGTGCATTTCTGCATGGAGTATCTTCCAGCCTCCAGTTAATATACCTACCAGTAGAAAACATTACTGAGAGGTTTTGTATCGTACAATCCAACATACTATTAAATTCGTATTATTCATTTGTCAATGCCATAAATCATGTTTACTTGGTGACATAATGTCTTCGCAAAGATTCAACGCGTAGGAATTGAAATTAATCGTAATTAGCTCGTATTGTACGAACGTTGTAATTTTGCTTTTCCTACAAATCCTTTCAAAGTATGATTGCCCAAATTATTGAACAGGCTTCATCCTTGGATGCACCGCTACTGCTGGTACTATTTCCGCTAAACAGAAGTGTTGGGTTCTCCTATTTTTATAGCAGCAGCTTTTCTTAGTTTTGGTGAAGAATGTAGGGAAGATGTTAATTAGATTTACAGTCTTAATTATTTCTTGCATGTTATCTTAGTTTTTTTCCTTTAATCCGAAGGTAGATTGGTAAGGAGACATCGAATTTAAATCTAAAAATTCACATTTTCTTACCTATGGCTTTACCCTTCACATTCTGAAAGGAAATCTATGTCTACCGACCTATTCCAAACAGTATAATCCAGCAGCAGTCAAAAACTGTTTTTTTTTCAGGCTACTTCGCTACAGTATATTTGTCGCAATATATTTTGTATACAAGCCTCGTTTTCGTTCAAAAATAGAACATCATTAGCTACGTGGACGCCACTAGGTGGCTACGAAAATGATACTTCAGTCGTATTATGTTCTTTTTATAAGAATATTTGACCTACTAAGTAAAATTGCCTGTTTGAAGATCAACTTTGCCTTTTATTCGGCTTTGGAACATAAGCATGTGTTATACTAAATAAGGTAGTTATTAGTTTAGTACGTATTATGTTATAAGCTAGCGTTTAGACTCCGTACTATCTATGGTTATTTACAAACAAACCTCGCTAAGGTTGTTTTGTGCCGCGCCTTAACGGATGCGGATTCACGTCTATTATTCGGCCGATGTGTCTTGGGACTGTTATTAAATCGCGGACCGGAATACTCCGCGCTGTGCCATATATCCGCTACTAATTAAATCCTCAAATATAAATCACGAACGCAAACAATCTAATCGCTTTGTGTACAGTGGCGTGCATTGCTATCCATATACAAAAATGGTGTTATGCTAAGCAAGCAAAGATACCATGCGTGCATAACATGCTCGTGCGTGATGCATGCATGCATATATTCGTGTGCCATGTGGTCGATGAGATAATTATCCGGTTTGTTTACTATGTTATTTACGTTTATTAACGTTGATATTACACGATTAGCTCCGAACACGTTTTTTTTATGTAGTTTTCTTTAATGTTTTACGCAATATTAATACTATATGTAAATATAAGAAATTATTTTGTTTATTTCAACACACAAATGACCAGTGTTTCGAAGGCGTGACTTAACATTAAAGAACACCTGCCGAAAGTGTAGTTTTAGTTTGACCCCATTTACAAGGTAGCCTATATTTTTAAATATCTGTAGTTATTTTAACCAAAACTTTAAAGCTGCTGTCGAAAATTTATAAATCCCACATACTGGTAACTGGCGTGTATGTATGAGTGGAGTAATGAATCACGGCAGGTCTGCGAGGACAGAGATATTTGGCAATACATCCTCTCTGTCCACCTCGTAAGGGAACTCGTGTGATGAAAAATAATCAAGCCAGTCAATAATGAACAAGTATCGCAAGGGAACAACTGGTTACACATTAAATGATTGATGATTGTACCTCACGCAAACGACGAGTCCTTGGAGCTAATTTTGTGGTATTCGATCCAGTCCGTAATTACTTATATGGACGGTTGCATGAACGCGAATACAAAAAATTGTAATCGTATTCGTGGCATGTGATTTTGATATCGTATTCAATGTTCTCGATTTTACTTTGCGCGGTGTTATAAGATATGTATGTTTGAAAACAATTGGATATGAAATACTGGCAATACGTGACTAGTTTTAAATAACATTATAATCATAATTATTAAGAATAAAATACAATTATTTTTTGTTTACCAAAATACAGCAACATAGAGACAATACCAATTTTAATAAAGTGAAAAATATACAATTATCTGTAAATCAGTAGATTTTTTTATTAGTAATTTTATTTGAAATAAAAATTGTAGTCAATTTTATTAGCATTGTTTTTAAACTGTCGACTGTCTTATTAGTCGTGTTGCTTGTAAATGCGACTGCCGATCGGGAGGTCCTGGGTTCGATTCACGGGTCCACACTACAAAATTTTGTAATTGGAAAATTTTCTACGAGAAAATTTCAATTAGAATTCTGGTAGTGGTTCGGAGTCTGGATATATGCCCGATGCATGGCAATAGGCTTACCACCTATTCCATAGTGGGACGTAAACGTAACCGGTGAAACGTGGGAGTGTTCTGCATTCCTTTGTCTACCTCTTTGGAGATTACAGGCGTAAAGTTACGTATATTTGCAATATTTTTGTCTCGTACCCAACTTTTCCCTTGTAGAAGACGAAAAAAACTGTATACGTGCACCCCACTTAATAGTATAAGGAAATAGTCGTTCGACATCTTTGCTATCAGCCCCCTTTTCCACGGAGATACTACAGTGGTGCGTTTTATGTGCAGTGAGCGGTATATTTTGTCTGTTTTCACGCTTCCGTGTCAATGAATTTGAAATTTTTACGCCGTTCCTGTAGTGTTGCTGTTGTTTTCAATTCCAGAGCTTCATGGAAGCTAAAAATCTTTTCACTGAATTATTGATCATTGGTACGGCGACAATTGAAGGACGAATAATGTTTGCACATAATATACTTGTGGTATTAATAAATTTGGTTATTAGTAAGTTTTGTTTTCAATAATATTAATATAATTACGTTTACGGTATAATGTTTAGAAGTTACAATCTAGATTGCATTAAGTATATCTGGATATGACACTTATTTTTAATTTGATGAAACCAACAATTGTATAAAGACAAGTTTTATTATATTACGTACTCTGATTGGCAAATAAGGCTACCTGCTAAAATACAAGTTTTATATGTACGGTACAAGAAATATTGTGTACCATATAAATTAATAGTTATATCGGAGAAACATGTGTAAAACTGCATAAACCTACAGTGACTGTTTATTCTGAACATCTTCTGAGTTTAAATACTCATTGTCATCGAATTATCAAGACATACACATACGTTCAGTTTGGAACAAACATACACTCGTAATATATGGGCCTGTACGTGATAACTCGAAATCGAATAATAAACTCTTCAAGCAGAATATACGAGAAACAAAACCAATGTAAATGTGAAATGGAGATATCAACGTTTTGTTGTTAAGATGTATCATTCATCCCTTTTAAAGCTGCATCCACATTGGACAGATAGACCGCGGCGTTTCAATGAATAATAAATATTTACTATAAATATAAATAATTACTACAATGTGAAAATAACCCTATGATGAATGATAGAACTTATGGTAAAAATAAAAAGTATGTAATTCACAAAATTTGTAATTTTCTTGTCATTATATTTGTCTGCATGTCGATTATGTAAAGTCTGGCCGTTGTAATATGTCGACGTTTCGTTTGACTATAAAATTGACAGTAGTGTTTAACCGTTATTGTGCCTAAATTGTACATAACACAGATTTATATCACGTAATAAAATCCACTCAACCTAACGTACAGTACTTATCGTTAGATCCTAACACATCTAGCTGTATACATCCATTGCGACAATTTATTTTATACAATCAATAGTTGTCAGCGTTGAACTTGCGGGTGTGTGCAGAGCCTTACAGCTGAGCAACTTCGCGCGCCGGGTAATTTGATGCCTTTCGTTTATTCAGTTCCGCGGTGTGGTTTTATGAAATGTGAATGTATCATATTTCCTGTTTTGATTGTTTGTATTTAATGAGACACTTAGATTGACACATTTGAAAATTTGTAATTTTATGTTAATATAAAACATCATAGAATTACCGCAATGAAACTTTATTTACGTCATTAAGCACATCACATCACG